>JAJOZX010000437.1:432500-520000 GCA_023014485.1 Bathynomus jamesi
AATGGTTCCCTGAGGTTTTTTATGATACACACAGACCGTGCATGGAACAAGGAACTCTTCTAGGATAATTAAATCCACTATAGTCTAGTTTTTCTTTTTCATGATGCTAGCCCGACGTGGGCAACGGGTCATTCGCAAAGAGGTCCCAAAAATATAGCTTCTCTCACCAGCTATCTGCAAAGCAGATAGGATCCAGCTTTGGGACATGATCTAGGGTTTAAAGCAGCCTAGCCCAGCTACACTTAGAACCTCAATATAAGCAAAAGACTCGCTGCCTTCACGTCAGATTGAATACATCAAAGAAAAGGGGTAACTAGTATATTTTTAGCCAAAAACTAAAACTTAAACCTCATCTGGCAGAATTGAGTGTCCACTTTTCAAGGCACATAACTGTAGCTAGGCTAGGCTGCTTTAAACTGTAGATCCTGTCCCAAAGCTGGATCCTATCTGCTTTGCAGATAGCTGGTGAGGGAAGCTATATTTTTGGGACCTCTTTGCGAGTGACCCGTTGCCCACGTCGGGCTAGCATCATGAAAAAGAAAAACTATGGTATTTGTCATTTACCATTATTTATTTGGACCATAGTGGATTTATTTATCCTAGAAGAGTTCCTTGTTCCATGCACGGTCTGTGTGTATCATAAAAAACGTCAGGGAACCATTCTGAGTTCATTCCCATCTTGAAACGGACATGTTATGTGCCTTGAAAAGTGGACGCTCAATTCTGCCAGTTGAGGTTTAAGTTTTAGTTTTTGGCTAAAAATATACTAGTTACCCCTTTTCTTTGATGTATTCAATCTGACGTGAAGGCAGCGAGTCTTTTGCTTATATTGAGGTTCTAAATGTAGCTGGGCTAGGCTGCTTTAAACCCTAGATCCTGTCCTAAAGCTGGATCCTATCTGCTTTGCAGATAGCTGGTGAGGGAAGCTATATTTTTGGGACCTCTTTGCGAGTGACCCGTTGCCCACGTCGGGCTAGCATCATGAAAAAGAAAAACTACGGTATTTGTCATTTACCATTACTTATTCGGACTATAGTGGATTTAATTATCCTAGAAGAGTTCCTTGTTCCATGAACGGTCTGTGCATATACCAACTTCCAAAGGACCTCAGGAACGTTACAGGGGTCAAAGTTGAAGTCTTCAAAAGAAGACTAGATGCCTGGCTCATGACGGTATCAGATGAGTTGGGTGTACCTGGCTATGTGCCGTGAAGAGCGCAAGAGAGCAACTCGCTCCTCCACCAAGCCAGGCCTAGAGGCGGGGCCACCAGCTTGACCTTCGTGTGAAGAGAGACCAACGCACGGAACTGCAACAAAGTTAACGAGGTGTGTATATATATATATATATATATATATATATATATATATATATATATATATATATATATATATATTAGGGTGGAAAAAAAAGTAAGGTAAAATTAAATATCAGATATACAGGGTGTCCCAAAAAAACTATATACTCTTTATAGCATCATATATTTTATAATTAAAAAAAAAAAAAAAAAAAATATTGTTATAGCAATTGCCAATGAAAGGTAAATTAGTAATCTAAGTGATCAAAATGTTATAGCGAGTTGTTTGCATATAAAATTTAATAAACTACGCCAAGTGCTCAAAATGTTCTCCGGCGGCATGAATGCACTTTTGAATGCGTCGACTAACTGATTCGCAGACATGGACTAATGAGGATGCTGTGATGGTCCCGCACTTTTCCCTAATTGCATCCTTAAGGTGTTCGAGTGTTGCAGGTCTTGTACCATAAACTGCATCCTTCAGGTAGCCCCACAAGTAAAAATCAAGTGGAGTCAAGTCCGGTGAACGTAGAGGATACTCAACGCTTCCTCTTCGTCCTATCCAACGGTTAGGCAACGTTTCATCGAGGTACCTTCTGACATCACAATGATAATGAGGGGGGGCTCCATCTTGTTGAAAGTAAAAGTCGTCGTTTCCAAACAACTTCCGAACTGCAGGTATAATTTCTGTCCGCAGCATGTCGAGATATGCGGCACCGGTAACTGTCCCATTAAAGAAAAATGGTCCAACCAAACCCCTGGATGATAAACCACACCATGCTGTTAATCCTGGTAAATTAACATGTTTATCCACATAAACGTGTGGATTAGCAAGTGATCAGTGCCTGCAGTTGTGTCGATTTACTGTGCCATTCAGCTTGAAGGTAGCTTCATCAGACCACACAATTTTGTTGTATTGAAAGTGCATTCATGCCGCCGGAGAATATTTTGAGCACTTGGCATAGTTAATTAAATTTTATATGCAAACAACTCGCTATAACATTTTGATCACTTAGATTACTAGTTTACCTTTCATTGGCAATTGCTATAACAATATATTTTTTTTTTTTTTTTAAATTATAAAATATATGATGCTATAAAGAGTATATAGTTTTTTGGGGGCACCCTGTATATCGCTCCACATAGTTGTTTCTGTTTTATTTGAATAAAGAACTCTGCATGCCAAAAATTATGCAGGTAGGAGTATATTTAGATTTTAGAGGTTGCTTACTTTTTGTTAATTTTGGTATAGCCCTGAAATCTCGCTGTTGTGTAGACTGTAGAGGATAGGTGCTAGTGTTGTAAATTATTTATTACATATATAAATTGGTTTGTTTGTGCTACGTTTTGCATTTATTGTCATTAATTAAAAATACTTTACTTCCTGAGTTGTGGATTAAATTAGTGCGCCTATTAGAACTCGTGGACTCTAGAGAAAACATGATTAAACGAATAAACGTATTTACTCTCGTGGTGAACGGTTCGCCTCTACCCACCCAACTCCGTCAGATGTCCTCATTGCTTCAGTTCTTTAGTAGTATGAGCATCGCCAGACAGTTACTGGTATAATAGGCGAGTTCATGTTGCACCTCGCATGTCATACATACTATAATTAGTTACTGTATTTTCTGGGTCAAGATTATTGTTAATGCATATGCGAAACAACTGAAAAAATCAGAACGAAGAGGCAGTAAAAGAAAACAGGAGCTTTAGCCTAACTTGAACTACACACATACATATATACAGTACACCCACAGCTTTGTTCGCAGCTGAAGAACGTGTTCCCCTGCGGCGAATGGGGGGAATGCATCTTTCTCTGATGTAAGGGTTTCTTTGCCCTCACGGACCATAGGACCCGTATAGGTGGTTGCTAAACGCTGTCGTGTTTTTATCCGAGGAAAGTTTCCTAATGCACGACCCTAAACTTAATAATTATATATATATATATATATATATATATATATATATATATATATTATATAAACATTTCAACTGCAAAGAACACGCAGTATAATTAACGTAAAGAACGACGCTTGTATAGGAGAACATTCCGCGCAAGATGAGGAGGGAGAACGAACAAATGAAAAAAATGAGGTAACCACCCGGGAATCGAACCCTGGATCTTCCGATTGCCGGTCAGATATGATAACCACTACACCATGGTCCTCACTCGATCAGAAGTCGTAATTCTCCTACAAACGCGCCCTCGGGGCATTGGAGAAATACGACTTCTGATCGAGTGAGGACCATGGTGTAGTGGTTATCATATCTGACCGGCAATCGGAAGATCCCGGGTTCGACTCCCGGGTGGTTACCTCATTTTTTTCATTTGTTCGTTCTCCCTCCTCATCTTGCGCGGCATGTTCTCCTATACAAGCTTCGTTCTTTACGATATATATATTATATATATATATATATATATATATATATATATATATTGCCGCTGTTTGAGTCGAGTAATTGTTGAACCAAAATTCTATATTTACATGGGATTTTATGTTTGCTTGTATTTGTACAAATAGTAATTTCATCTTTAAGTTAGGTGAAGCCTCTATAATTTCAATAATAAATTTTAGTTTTAAATAAAATGATCGTTAGAAAATATTTTAGAATTATTCGAATGTTCGAAGTTTTTCAAAGATATTTAAGGGATAATAGCAATTAAAATATCATTACTAATCGCATCATCGTTAAACAGAGAAGTCGTTGTAAAAATAACTCCAGTTATTTAGTTTCTTATTGGACTTTGTAATTTTCTTAAAAGAAGTGTAAGTTTATTGAATGCGAAACTAGAAAAATTTTAGTTCCGGTTTCATATACATATATATAGTATATATTAATGTATTTCTGTATTAGTGTATTATATTATATTATATATTAGTGTATATAACTGTATTAGTGTATTCCTGATTTACAGGTCAAAAACATGACAACCACAAGAAGCTCCTCAAAGGTTTGGCTCCTTGGGAAATCTGATAAAGATATCGTGGGTTCTGGATTGCCTACAAATGGAGCCATCCTCAGGAACTTTCTGTTCTATCACGACAAGGTACTCACAGTCGGTGACAGTGTGAAAGCAACTATAAACGCCGCCTTGACCGTGTGGGAAAAGGCGCAGCCATGGTCGGCAACTTCTCACTTCATCCGAACCCTAAAACTCCCAAGCGGGTGGATGGGAAGGAGTCCGACCATCGCACTCCTTTAGAAGCGTACATCACAAGCCGTTCGTTGTAATGGTTCAAACTTCTCTCTGTGAACGGCCAAGAAGAAGCGAAGGCGTTCTTGTCGAAGCCACCAACCCTCTGGCCAACGGACCGAATGTATTAAGGATTGAAGGCCAAAGTCAAACTCCTCAAGGTCGTCAATGATAGTGCTGAACGAAACGTGCTGTTTCTGTGAGCACATCATACAGCGCCGCATTGACGAAAGACGAGACTCAGAAACAATACTTGTTGCGGCTCATCAGCAGTCACCGCTAAACCTTACCGGTTTCAACGAAGGCGGTACTGAACGTCAAGAAACAGGTTATTTGAGAGGTTTTATATCTCATGAACGAGATTGAAGTTCCTCTGTATTATCCGATGTGATACTAGTGTTGTTATTATTGTTTTTAATTCCATTGCTACTATACAAATAACTTAATAAGGATTATGAAAAAGTAAAAGTTAATCTTTTAGTTTTGTTTCAAGCACCAAAAATGTAGCAAAAGTAAGCGACCTTTAGATATTATCCGATATGCATAATTGTTTGCATGCTTCATTAGTTTTTTATATATAACAAGGAGAAACTTGGGGAAATAAACATTTCTAACTTTTATATTTTGGTGCCACCCTAATATATATATATATATAATATATATATATATATATATATATATATATATATATATATATATATATATATACACCCTTGGTCAAACGTATGGGCCACCCTACTTATATGGGTAATAGTGTTATTCCTGTGTCTTTTGAGGTTAGAAAAAAAAAAGAAGAAAGTTTATTCTGAAATATTTTAATACCTAGTACACCCACCATTTGCCTTTGTTACAGCTTGAATGTGTCTTGGCATCGAATCGACTAATTTTTTTCAAGTTTCAATAGGCATTTTTTTCCCATTCTTCAAGAAGCTTAGCATGAAGTTCAGCTTTAGACAAAGACTTATGTCTCCGGACAACCTTGCCTAATACTGTCCACAAGTGTTCTATGGGATTAAGGTCTGGGCTTTGGGGGGGGGGGGGGCAGTAGTATAGTGGCAAAAGGGTAGAGTGCAAGTTGCAATTGCATAATATTACGTAATGTTGCAACTTGCAAGAGTGCCAACCCCCACCCCCCTTTGTTACAAAAAAAAAGAAAAAGAACAAAGAAAAAATTCCCCAACCAACTTTGTTGCTAACCCCAAAATGGTGTTGCAAGGGGTATGCAACTTGGAGTTATCCCCTATATGATCCCCCCAAAGGGAAGTGCCAACCCCAAAATGGGACTGCAAGGGGTATACAACTTGGAGGCGGAGTTCTCCCCCAAGCTCAAGCCCCCAAAGGGGCAGAGAGAGGGAGAGAGAGATAGGAGGAGAGACCCAGAGGTGGGAACCCAGAATTGGGTGTTCACTCGGCTGAACGCCGAGCTCATATGGGATGCTTCAGCCGTCCGCAGCCTCTTATAGGGTGCTAATCAGCCAGTTGGCTGAGTTGCCAGAGAGCGCCATGTATTTAATTCATCAGCCAATAGAAGGCTGAGTTGCCAGATAGCGCCATGTGTTTAATTATTCCTTCAGCCAATAAAAGACTGAGTTGCCAGATAGCGATATTTATTTAATTATTCCTTCATCCAGTTGCCAGATAGCAATAATTATTAAACTAATTCATATATTAATCAGTCTAGAAGACTGAGTTGCCAGATAGCAATATTTATTTAATTATTCCTTATATTATTCAGCCATTTGGTTGCTAAATACCGCCATATATTTTAATTTATATTAGGAAGAGTTGCTAAATACCATCAAAACACACGGTCATTAAGGTGGAGTGAAAATATCATTTTTGGATTTTTAATTTACTTGAGTGTGGAAAAGTTGCCAATGGGCTTTAGAAACAAGCATGTGAAATTATAATACAATTGAAGCATTGCTTGATTGACCACCAGCGATTTTAATATATGGCATATTTCATGTTTTAACGATCGCTTTGCCCATCAGGAGTCATCCAAGATGCTGGTCTTTCATCCATGTTTATGCAAATAATTAACAGCTTAGTTTGCTGTAGACTGTGTTATTGCATACTTGAGGTTGACATTTAAGATTACAACATGTGTGGAATGTAAATTAATGGCAATTACAGAGGGTGGCCAAATTATTAGAGCTGATGTGAGTAAGTGAGATAAGAAAGAGTTTAGTTAACCATACATTGATTTAATGCTAGTTTCAGTGATGGTAATGATTTGGTGCGATAACATATGCAGTCCGTGAGTCAGAGGGGATGGGAGATTGGGAGTGGGGGGAGAGTGAGTAATATGCAAAGCGCGGCTGCTCCGCCAATCTCAGTGCACATGTGGCAGTGAGAATTGGTTATTTGTGCTGTTATCATCATTTTTTCGTGAAACTTGATATTAAAAGTAAGTTAATTACATATTGATATCTGTTTATAGGTGTTTGACAAGTGAGTGTGACAGTATTAATTTGATATTTCTTTTTCTTGCAGAAATTCTTTAATAGTCTTACATTGCTTACAATTTATAATAATTGTTTTTTTTTTCAGAATGGAAATTATTACGAGGGAGAAGGCGGCATGTGTGATTTTTGGCGCGCCACGCGAGATACCCACAAATGTTCTTCCCACCTACGCTGATGTTATGAAGGCTTACATCCATACAAGACAACAGCTGACAACGAAGAATAACAAATATCCACCGTTCGCCGAAGTATCAAAAAAAGTTTGCGTTCATGTTGAACTTGTTTGGGAGAAAGCGTCTCTTCCGACCGTGACGCACGGACGAGTGATTGAAACGCTCAGACCGTACAACGAGAAATACAAGAAAATCTTGAAACCATACAAGGCTCTGAAGGACAACGACAACTACAAGCAACAACTTGAACAGTTCAGAGAAGACGCAGATAAACTCTTCGACATTAGCAAATGCAAATGTGTAGATTTCGTCATGAGCTGTAAGTGCGAAAGAGCGGACAAAGTACCACTCAAAGAAGAAAGTTTCTAGAGGACCAGAGAAGAGCCAGAAAGATGATTATAGGAGGCATCGATTTGGTGGAAACAACAAAGCTACAGAAGAAATATCCAGGAAAGTCTGTGAATCGAGAAGACACAGCATTCACCAAGAAAAATCGAAGCAGCAATGCAATTCTGGAAGCTACAACGAGGAAGACAAGGACGACGACACCGACAACAGCGACGAAGAATACACCCTATCTAAGTCACACTGTAAACCTGATCTATCGACACTGGAGAGTAAACGTCAAAGAATGACGATGACTGTACGATTACCATGTTTGGCTAAAGCGTGCGATAGAACGGGCGTCTCAGATCGAGCAGCAGCCGTTATTGCCTCATCCGTGCTACAAGACATTGGAATTGTGTTTACAAATGACACCTCCAAAGTCATTGATCGTAGTAAAATTCGCCGAGAAAGAAGTAGAACTCGTCAAGAACTGACAAAACTAGACAGCAGTATGACAGACTTGCCTGGATTGTACTTCGACGGTCGAAAGGATAGAACGATGAAAAATGTACGAGACGCCGCAGGACATGGCCACCGGGACAGAGATACAGAAGAGCACGTCAGCATTATTTGTGAACCAGGTTCATCGTACTTTGGCCACGTGACGCCTTCAAGTGGATCAAGCAAGGCGATTTCCAAAGTAATCTTTGAATGCTTGGCTGCGCGAAGTGTGGATCTCGACAGTGTGAAAGTCGTCGGATGCGACGGAACCGCTGTCAACACTGGACATAATGGCGGAGTTATTCGGCATCTTGAGGAATTACTACAAAAACCGCTGCAATGGCTCGTGTGCTTATTACATGCTAACGAGCTCCCCCTGCGACACCTGTTTCAGCATTTAGATGGAGCAACTACAGGACCTAAGTGCTTCTCAGGACCGATAGGGAAATCTCTCACAGCATGCACGGAACTCCATATAACATCGTATGAACCTATATCTCCATTACAGCCACTGCCGCATGTTGACGTGAAGGACCTGAGCACTGACCAGCAGTACCTGTGGCAGATGTGTCAAGCTGTCAGTGAAGGACACTGTCCCTGTGATCTAGCATTGCGAAAACCGGGACCATTGAACCACTCGCGATGGTTGACAACAGATAAGGGAACTCGGACTCAGAAGAATCATGAAGGCAAGATCACATGTGTCTGCAAACAAAATCCGCAGGTTTCGAGTGCCACCGCTCAACCTCGACGCGACCGAATACCAGGACATGGTCGATTGGCAGACTTTGACCGTGACGGAGCCTCCTGTTACGATGGATATGACGGACAACGAATTGAACGACATGATCTCTGCTCAAATTTCACCAAGTGTCCTCTTTCCTCGCTTCCCTTATCACACACAGGCGGTGGAAAGATGCGTCAACCTAGTTACCGAAGCTTCAGCCGCTGTGTGTGGCGAGACGTCCCGCCATGGATTTATTCGGGCTCGCGTCGCTTCTCGGCAGCTTATGCCGAAACTTGAGTCTAAACGTGACTATCAATTCTGAATTAACCATGCATGCATAACTCAGACTCTATCGTTAGCATAATAGTGTGCCAAAATAACTAAAAATATATAGTCTGATGTTTACTCGTATTTTAGGTATTTTTGTGTAAAATCGTATATTATTGTAAACTTATAACGTCTGGTGGTCGATCAAAAGATTGTCTGATTTTAATAAACGTTTTTGCATATTGTTCTATTAGTCCATTCGCAACTTTTAAAACCTCAAGTAAGTTAAAATTCACAAAAGAAATTTTTTGGGCCATTTTCACTCCACCCTAACGGTCATCTCCCCACCTCCCTCATTTCACCCACAAACTTCTCACCCCATCTTCGCTTGTATACATATTAATTATTTTGAAAATATACAAAACATATATATCCATATTTGTGGAAAAAATGTATACATAATCGAATAAGCAATTCGTACACACACACACACACACACACACACACACACACATATATATATATATATATATATATATATATATATATATATATATATATCTATATATAATTTTATTTTTATTTTCACAGTTAACTAGAAATATTCTGTGAATTTTCAATTTCTTTTCATTATATACGATGTTTGATGCAGTTAAAACTGTTCGAACAGTTTTAAAGCGTGTACAAATTTTTTATTTTTAAATTAAACATGTTTGAATCGAAGTTAATAATAAAGATGTCGGATTTTTTAAGGCGCTGCATTTAATTGGGTAATAACTGTAATTATATCAACGAAATAATTGCTTTCCATTTTAAAACTAAAACTTCAATGCGAAGCTTATATATATATATATATATATATATATATATATATATATATACTGTATTTTTGTTGTGTGTAATCACAATCACTTAAAAATTGGATAAAAATAATAAAGGGATGTTATAATACTATTTTTAAGTTGGTAATTTATTAAATTTTAAGGTTTAAACCAAATTTAATTAATTAGTTGGTATTGATAGACCTAATTTGTTATTTTTTCTTATGATATTTTTTGTGTTCTTTCGTCAATTAACAAATTTATTATCACACACACACACACACACACACACACACATATATATAGAAATATATATGTATATATATATATATTTTTTTTTTTGAGTTCTTTCGTCAATTAACAAATTTATTATCACACACTCACACACACACACACACACACACACACACACACACACACACACACATATATATATATAATTAGAGTACGGAGGTATGAAGACGCTGAAAATATTATTGTAATTGTAACGAATGATAAAGGGAACAACTGAAGAGGGCAAGAGCCGTGAAGAGCGCAAGAGAGCAACTCGCTCCTCCACCAAGTCAGGCCTAGAGGCGGGGCCACCAGCTTGACATTCGTGTGAAGAGAGATCAACGCATGAAACTGCAACGAGGTTAACGAGGTGTATATATATATATATATATATATATATATATTACGGTGGCCCAAAAACATAAGGTAAAATTAAATATCAGATATATATATATCGTTCCTCATGGTTGCTTCTGTCTCATTTGACTAAAGAACTATGCATGGCAAAAATTATGCAGATAAGAGTATATTTAGATTTTAGAGGTTGCTTACTTTTTGCTACTTTTTGGTATAGCCCTGAAATCTCGCTGTTGCGTAAAGGATAGGTGCTAGTATTGTAAATTATTACGTATATAAATTGGTTTGTTTGTGCTACGTTTTGCATTTATTGTCGTTAATTAAAAATACTTTACTTACTGAGTTGTAGATTAAATTATTGCGCCTATTAGAACTCGTGGACTCTCGGGAAAACATGATTAAAACGAATAAACGTATATACTCTCGTGGTGAACGGTTAGCCTCTACCCACCTAACTCCGTCAGCTGTCCCTATTGCTTCAGTTCTTTCGTGTCTTTCGTAGTGTGAGTGTCGCCAGACAGTTACTGTGTATAATAGGCGAGTTCATGGTGCACCTTGTATGTCATACATACTATAATTAGTTATTGTATTTTCCGGGTCAAGATTATTGTTAATGCATATGCGAAACATCTGAAAAAAATCAGAACGAAGAGGCAGTAAAAGAAAACAGGAGCTTTAGCCTAAATTGAATTACATATATATATATGTATATATATATAATATATATATATACAGTACACCCACAGCTTTGTTCGCAGCTGAAGGGCGTGTTACCCTGCGGCGAATGGGGAGAATGCATCTTTCTCTGATGTAAGGGTTTCTTTACCATCGCGGACCATAGGACCCGTATAGGTGGTTGCTAAACGCTGTCGTGTTCTTACCCGAGGAAAGTTTCCTAATGCACAAGCCCAAACTAAATAATCATATATATATATATATATATATATATATGTATATATATATATATATATATATATATATCAAAGCTATTGACTTCTCCTTACGGAAACGGAGCTTACAGATGAAAAGAAGGACCAACACAATAGCAAACATTTTCATTTATTTTTTATACTTCAGACGTTTCGACAAATCTCTTGTCATCGTCAGTGAATTATAAATCTTAAAACCTTAAAACAAAAATAAGAATAAATAATTAAAATTACATGAATACAAAGAAAATTAAAATCATTAAAATTACATCAATACAAAAGAAAATGAAAATTATTAAAATTAAATTAAATTAAAATTACCTCAACTGGTAAATACACAATGTTTACGTCAACCTCCATATTCGACAGAAATTAAGAGAAAACTGTATGGTCAGTTAACTGGAAGGTATGATATATCTACGAAAGTAAGTTGGTTGGTTAGTTAGAAGAGCTGTAATTTGTAAGATGAACTATTGTTGTTAATGGAGGGTTTGTTTCTATAGATGTACAAAGATTTTAAAATTCGGAGTTCTGTAAGGTTATTGGATCTTGTTAGAATTTCGAACTGAGCTTTGTGAAGGGGATGGTTGTTTTCATTACTATGGTTTCTAATTGCGGATTGTGGTGGACTACTGAGGGGACGGTTGGTACGGACTGATAAGCACAAATCTTGAGAAAGGCGTACCTCCAGTTGGAGTTGGGCACTGCCAACATACGCCGCCTTACAGCTGTCGCACGTGTATTTATAAACAACATTAGGGCATACAGTTTTGGGGAATTTGTCTTTGAACTTTAAAGAATTTGATAATTTAAATGGGTTGACGAGGGCGAATCTAAAATTTATTTGGGGATAACTAGACTTAAGCACAAAACTCAGTTCGAAATTCTAACAAGATCCAATAACCTTACAGAACTCCAAATTTTAGAATCTTTATACATCTATAGAAACAAACCCTCCATTAACAACAATAGTTCATCTTACAAATTACAGCTCTTCTAACTGACCAACCAACTTACTTTCGTTGATATATTATATCTTCCAATTAACTGACCATACAGTTTTCTCTTAGTTTCTGCTGAATATGAAGGTTGACGTAAACATTGTTTATTTACCAGTTGAGGTAATTTTAATTTAATTTAATTTTAATAATTTTCATTTTCTTTTGTATTGATGTAATTTTAATTATTTTAATTTTCTTTGTATTGATGTAATTTTAATTATTTATTCTTATTTTTGTTTTAAGGTTTTCAGATTTATAATTCACTGATGATGACAAAAGATTTGTCAAAACGTCTGAAGTATAAAAAATAAACGAAAATGTTTGCTATTGTCTTGGTCCTTCTTTTCATATATATATATATATATATATATATATATATATATATATGCTGCTGTTTGAGTCGAGTAATTGTTGAACCAAAATTCTATATTTACGTAGGATTTTATGTTTGCTTGTATTTATACAAATAGTAATTTCATCTTTAAGTTAGGCGAAGCCTCTATAATTTCAATAATAAATTTTAGTTTTAAATAAAATGGTCGTTAGAAAATATTTTACAATTATTCGAATGTTCGAAGTTTTTTAAAGATATTTAAGGGATAATAGCAATTAAAATATCATTACTAATCACATCATCGTTAAACAGAGAAGACGTTGTGAAAATAACTCCAGTTATTTAGTTTCTTATTGGACTTTATAATTTTCTTAAAAGAAGTGTAAGTTTATTCAATGCGAAACTAAAGAAAGTTTAGTTCCAGTTTCACAAATATATATACAGTATTTATTAATGTATTTCTGTATTAGTGTATTTTATTATATTATATATTAGTGTATATAACTGTATTAGTGTATTCCTGATTTACAGGTCTAAAACATGGCAACCACAAGAAGCTCCTCAAAGGTTTGGCTCCTTGGGAAATCTGAAAAAGATATCATGGGTTCTGGATTGCCTACAAATGGAGCCATCCTCAGGAACTTTCTGTTCTGTCACGACAAGGTACTCACAGTCGGTGACAGTGTGAAAGCAACTATAAACGCCGCCTTGGCCGTGTTGGAAAAGGCGCAGCAATGGTCGGCAACTTCTCATTTCCTCCGAACCCTAAAGCTCCCAAGCGGGTGGATGGGAAGGAGTCCGACCATCGCACTCCTTTAGAAGCGTACATCACAAGCCGTTCGTTGAAATGGTTCAACCTTCTCTCTGTGAACGGCCAAGAAGAAGCGAAGGCGTTCTTGTCGAAGTCACCATCCCTCTGGCCAACGGACCCAATGTATTAAGGATTGAAAGCCAAAGTCAAACTCCTCAAGGTCGTCAATGATAGTGCTGAATGTGCTGTTTCTCTGATCACATCATACAACGCCGCATTGACGAAAGACGAGACTCAGAAACAATACTTGTTGCGGCTCATCAGCAGTCACCGCAAAACCTTACCGGTTTCAACGAAGGCGGTACTGAACGTCAAGAAACAGGTTATTTGAGAGGTTTTATATCTCATGAACGAGATTGAAGTTCCTCTGTATTATCCGATGTGATACTAGTGTTATTATTGTTTTTAATTCCATTGCTACTATACAAATAACTTAATAAGGGATTATGAAAAAGTAAAAGTAATCTTTTAGTTTTGTTTCAAGCACCAAAAATGAAACAAAAGTAAGCAACCTTTAGATATTATCCGATATGCCTAATTGTTTGCATGCTTCATTAGTTTTTTATATGTAACAAGGAGAAACTTGGGGAAATAAACATTTCTGACTTTTATATTTTTGTGCCACCCTAATATATATATATATATATATATATATATATATATATATATATATATATATATATGTATATATACACCCTTGGCCAAACGTATTAGCCACTGTACTTATATGGGTAATAGTGTTATTCCTGTGTCTTTTGAGGTTAGAATAAAAATATAAAACAAGAAGAAAGTTTATTCTGAAATATTTTAATATCTAGTACACCCACCATTTGCCTTTATTACAGCTTGAATGTGTCTTGGCATCGAATCGACTAATTTTTTTTCAAGTTTCAATAGGCATTTTTTCCCATTCTTCAAGAAGCTTAGCATAAAGTTCAGCTTTAGACAAAGACTTATGTCTCCGGACAACCTTGCCTAATACTGTCCACAGGTGTTCTATGGGATTAAGGTCTGGGCTTTGGGGGGTGCCACTACTAAAGTTTGATTCCTTTCTCGTCAAGCCAATTTCGAGTTGCTCGAGATGTGTGGCAAGAAACATTATCTTGCTGGAATGTAATGTCACCTTTGCTTACTCCCGGGTAAAGCTTTTCCATAGATGGGTCCAGAACTTGCTCTAACATGGCAGTATACAACGAGGAATTCATCCTCCCCTGGCACAAAAACAGTTTTCCAACTCCTTCAGAAGACATGCAGCCCCAAACCAAATTTTACTGTAGGGACAATACATTTTGGCTTGTATGCTTTGCCTACTCTTCGCCTTACAAACTTTGCACCAGGAGAGTTGAAAATCTGAAAGAATGCAAGAAAACTCAAACTCTTTATGATTCCCTATAAAATCCAAAACGCAGGGTACTTATCAGTTTTGATGGTACAACGAAAGAGAGGAAAGGTTTTACTACTTACCTCGAAGTTACTTTCGTCTGACCAAAGCACTTCTCCCCAATCTTCGGAGGTCCAATGTTGGTGTTTTTTTGCCCATTCAAGTCTCTTTTTTTTCTATTCGTTTCAGAGAACCATGGTTTCTTTCTGGCTTTTCGTGCCTTGAGATCAGATTCTACAAGCCGCCTTCTCACTGTTCTAGATGACACACTTTTGTTTTATGCTTGGGATAGCTCTGCAGCTAGCTCAGATGATGTTTTTTGGCGATTTTGCAAAGATGAGCGTTTCAAGAATCGATCCTCCCTAGCATTAGTAACCCTCTTTCGCCCACTCCTTGTCTTAGATGCATGGCTCTTGGTGTCCTGAAGACGTTTTAAAGTTGTTCGAACAGCGCACCTTGAACATTTAAATTTTCTTGCAACTGAAGCTTGCGAAAATCCTTGAAATGAAAAACTTGATTTTACCCCTTTCAGATTCGATTAACTCTCTTTTTTTACCCATTGTTCGAAACTTATGAATATTTCTGAAAAAATCATCAACATTTTGATAGTTTTCAAAAATTTAACCATGGAAGCAGATTTTTATAATACTTCAATTTTTTGAGATTATAATCAGTGAGGAGTGGCAGAAAAAGGAACGAGGCTCAAGCCAGACAAATGCGGCTCATTGTGCTAACACTTAGATTATTAATACCAGCACCATCGGGAGTCGAAACCCCGACCTCAATGTTTTAACTTCGCTTATAGGTAAAAGATGTTACCCGCTGAACCACGAACTCTGGCTCTACCTTATATAGACACCGGGTCGAAATGCATCATAGAATTAACGGGAACAGCGCGTCTTTGATTTGCAGTAAAATGAGGACAATGTGAGAAAACTCTTCGAGTTTTTTGGTTTCAAACTCGGATAATTTTAATAAAAACGTGGAAGGTTTCAACTTAGATGCCTTTACGAATAATCTTCTAAAAATTACTTCAGTTTATCGTAATATTAGGAAAATTTTACGAGTGCAATAACCTCTAAGTCGAGAGCACATCTCTCTCTCTCTCTCTCTCTCTCTCTCTCTCTCTCTCTCTCTCTCTCTCTCTCTCTCTCTCTACTGTTACGATTAGGACGCTACTGCTATCTCATGCGTGGGAAGAGAGGCTTGGAACCTCTATAAATAACACCATTTAACTTCAGTTGTAGGTAAATATTTAGAGGGGATAATAGCGAGTAGGATTGTTGACCATTTGGATTCCTACAAGCTACTTGGGGACTCCAACATGGGTTTAGACGGCATAGGTCGTGTCTCACCATCATGCTCGAGTTTTTCTACGTCATGTTGAGTGAGTATGATAAGAGTAGGGCGATTGATTAGAAGGCCTTTGATAAGGTACCTCACCGCCGGCTAATGGCCGAAGTGCGCGCGCTGGGTATTGGTGGGGAAGTAGGTAGGTGGATTGGAAACTGGCGAAAAATGCCACAAAGTTAATCCCTTTCCTTAGGCATATGGGCTACAATCGACGCTTACGTGACGCGGGTTCAAAGATGTCGATTTTAGAAGCATGTTTAGTTCAAATGATAACCCAACTCGCAACAGTGGTTAGAAGTTGGATTTGAAACGATTTAGGACTAGTATATGTGGGAATTACTTTAACACGTTGATAGTTTAAGATTAAAACATAAGAAAACTCTGCAGGAGTTCGCTTGCACGGTGTCTCTGTGAGCAAGGTAAATATAGAGCTATTTATATATTCTCCACTTTCCTGTAAAATTTCCTTGGCTACTTTTCCAGGGTCAAGGTATTTTCTTCAACCTTTTTCCGTACCTGCCTCTGGCAGGGAGGGAGCGGAGGGTGGGGAGAGAGCCTTCTACTTTTCTATCCAGTTTTCTACTACTGCTAGGATAGTTGAAAGAAAAATAAACTTTTAATAACAGGAACAGTTCCTCGGTGGATCAGTTCAAGAAAAGGTTAGACCAAATCTTGCACACTATTTGAGTGTGTAGAAAATTTTCCCTGGCACCCGTTGCCATTGGTACCTCCTCGGTATGGGCCGCAAGGCCTTTTGAGGTACTTCTTTTCCTTGTAACTCCTTGTAACTCTCTCTCTCTCAAACGACAGAAACATTTAGTCTTTGCTCAAAACAGAAAGGATATGTTTCTTGAATTTTAATCTTATTAACTCATTAATAATATAAGAATGCTGAAAAAAGTATTTAATTTTACGCTTTCATGAGTACCATTTCTGAAAATTTCAGTAAATTTACCTTTCTGCCATCAACGAGCCTCTTCTTAAAGCAACACCAGCTTTCTCATGAATCAACCCGTCAGCTATGGCTGATGGTGCTTTTGACTGAGAGGGCGCTAAACTTATTAAAATACTAATAAAGTTCGGCTCGATTTTTTTATAATTTTTTAATGAAAAACAAGTTAATGAGGTGAGGTGATATGAAGGTAAAGAAAAAGGTGAGGAAATATGAAGGTAAAAAAAAAAGCTGTCAATAACTTATATTCCTATATTCTTAGTGTATAGATCGAATTAACATACTATGTATTTCACAAATAAAGAGTGATAAAGTATTAACAATTGTGACATGTGTTACGCACCTTTTTCTAAAGTAAAATACGACTTTCTAACATTAGTATTAAAACAGTTGCATTTATCTCCATTTGCCTCATTATGATCCTTTTTAGCAATATTTTATATATATGTATAGTATATATATATATATATATATATATATATATATATATATATATATATATATATATACACACATTTAACTGCAATGACCACGCAGTATATTAATGTATGTATAGAAACGACGTAAGTATATATATATATATATATATATATATATATATATATATATATATATATATATATATATATTATGGCCCTGCGAATCACAATTTTTTTCTAATCGAATCTCGAATCAAATCATCCCAAACAATTCAAATCGAATCGAATCTCGAATCGAGTCAACTTTACACATATACTAGAGGCACTCAATATATTTTGCCCCACCCTTATTTCATAGCTAAATAATAGGCCATGGGGCTGAAATGTCTTTTGGGCCGTAAGTTTGAACTTTCTGCGCTTCACATAACCGGATTTTTCCAGTTTGAACCCCCTCCTTGTATAAAACCGCTTTTAAACGCCCTTGTATAAAACCGATGATTAACGCAGTTTCGAAAATGGCGTCTGACAATGATGTGTGTCGTAAACAGAGAGCTGTTATCGAGTTCTTAACCGCAGAGAAGGAAACAGTTGGAAATATTCACAAACGTCTACAAAACGTTTACGGAGATGCTGATGAGCCACGCAGCATTCGCTCGGCATCGGCTGTGACATCTCACACTGTGCAACGTGCTAACAGCATCATTCGATCAAATCGGCTCGTCACATACAAGGAGCTATCACTGGAGCTAGGAATTAGCGAAGGAAGTGTGAATACGATAATTTAGCAATTGGGATACTCAAAAGTGTGTTCACGGTTTGTTCCTCGCCAACTGACTGAAGATCACAAAGCTCAAAGAAAAGAAATTGCTTCTGAGTCGTTGGTTCGATACGAGACGGAAGGAGATTGACTTCCTTTCACGAAATGTGACTGGGGATGAAACTTGGGTACACCACTTTTAAACTGAAACAAAACGCCAATCCATGGAGTGGCATCACGCAGACTCCCCACGCATAAAAAGTTCAAAATGGCTCCTTCTGCAGGAAAGGTTATGGCCACCATCTTCTGGAACATGAAAGGGGTGATTCTGGTGGACATTATGAAGAAAGGATAAACAACCAACTCAGAGGCATGTATTGCTACCCTACAGAGACTCCAGAGACGTATAAAGCGAATTCGACCGGAGAGAAAACTGGAACACGTCCTTCTTTTGCACGATAACGCAACACCACACAACAGTTTGCAAACAAGAGGGGCCATCACAAAAATGCGCTTGACTATGTTACCCCACCCTCCATACAGCCCGTACCTTCAGACTTCCATTTGTTTGGGCCAATGAAGGATGCTATTCGTGGAAGAAAGTTTCAGAGTGACGATGAGGTTGTTGAGGAGGTCAAGAGGTGGCTCCAGCGGAATCCAGCGGACTTTTACCAGCAAGGAATAAAGGCCCTTGTTTCGAGGTGGAGGAAAGCCGTAGAAAAGGTTGGACACTATGTGGTAAAATAAAAACTTGTAAAAAAAAAAGGTATGTAACTACTTGTGTACAAAATTTCTGGAACTTACAAGAAAACTTGGAAAGAAAAAAAAAGGTGGGGCAAAATATATTGAGTGGCCCTCGTAGATTAGAGTGTTTCTACACACAATTAGTAATAAGTATAAAATTAATTAAATCATCTTGAGAACAAAGGACAAAGTAAATCCTTCTAAAAAAAATGTATTAAGTATTTGATCATGAGGAGGAACAATAGTATTAAAGTATGATAAAAGTGTTATTGTGCAAGAGATTGGTGTCAGTATAGAGATTGAATTATAATTTAAGTAAAAAGAAAAGTGTTTATTCACGAAAGTGTTCTTCAAAACAATATCACTGATGTTGTTTACCGGCCTTAATGGAGATTCGAAAATATCGAATCGGAGCCCAAACGAGTAAGTTGCTGGCTGGAAACAGTTACCACAACTATTTTATATATATAATTCAGAATATCAGTGTAAATAGTAGTAGTAGTAAAGAATGCAAATTAAGTAAAATATCGATATTAACTCATAAATAAAATAAATCCCGACAAAATACAGGGTGGCCATAAAGTTTGGAAAAAAAAAGATCGTATTAAGGGAAAAAGAATTATCGTAATATATCCGTCTCCAGGCTTTATCGTCACCCTGTACAGTATATATATATATATATATATATATATATATATATATGTATAGGGCCCTATCAGAGAGGGGACTAGGAGGGCCATTTGGCCTGGGCCTCAAGCTTAAAGGGGGCCTCAAATTTAGAAACTTTCAGGTTTTAATATAATGTTTTGCAGTGAAAGTAATAATTGGGTTTAGCTATGGGCCTCAAAAGCTGGAAGTGGCCCAGGCCTATCTGGACCTCTGAGAGGGCCTACACACACACACACACACACACTTCTGTATTCAATTAAATGTTTCATAAATGCTTGCAGATGCTTAAAAATAAAGACCAGATTTTTGCGAAAATAAAAAGGTTCAATTACACTGGCCAACAAAATGAAACTTTTTTTTCTCATCACAAACATGATCACACTTTTCTTAATGCATTTTTCGCGCTGATTCCGAATCTGTTTTTTTTTTTTTTTTTTTTCTAGCACGTACAGTTATATAGATACACTGGTTTTGATATTTTTAAGTTTTTGATATTGCTATAAGAAAATTTATGGATGTATAGATCACACTTAGGAATGCTAAACAACAAATACATCATATACTTTATTCAATGTACTTATAAATAAAGAATATATACATTATTTTATTAAAAGCGCTGTGAGTGTGATTTCCTTTTGTAAATTTGTCCTGGATTGTACGATACAGCATCCAACAATGGTCCGCCATCAAGCTTTCATTCCAATATCCTTGGTAGCGCTTCTCCATCATCTGAATATCTTGATGGAAGCGCTCTCCTTGCTCGTCACTCACTGCACCAAGGTTTTCAGGAAAGAAATCTAAGTGGGAATGCAGGAAGTGAATATTTAACGACATTCGACACTCCATTTCTTTGAAGGCATCAAGGAGGTTCTTGACTCCATCCTTATACGCAGGTGACTTGTTGCTTCCAAGAAAGTTTTCACATATCCATTTGTGAATCCTGACTGCATACCCATAAGCATTCCTATAACTTTTAGATCTCCACAAACATTCCATTGATGACTGTCGTATTTGATTGCCTTAAGTAGTATATCCATATTGTCATATGTCTCTTTTAGATGGACGGAATGGGCAATGGGGATGGATGGCATTATATTACCATAATGCAAAAGAACTGCTTTCAGGCTTCTCTGCGACGAATCAATAAAGAGGCGCCACTCAGATGCCACATACGTCTGAGATATGGCTGTAAATAGTCCATTGATGTCATGGCAATAACAGAGAGGACCGTCTACTGAAAAGAATGCTGTTAATTCAAAATTCCGCTTTCGGTAGTAACTAATACGAACATTGTTCTCAAGTAAATTGTTCTCCTTTAGTCTTGAGGCGAGAAGCTCTGATTTCTCTTTAGACAGCGATAAGTCTCTAACAAGATCATTCAACTGTCCTTGGGTTAACTTTTTAGGCTCTAAATGTCTACCTTCAAAAGTGTACTCTGGTTCTGTAGATGGTCCGGAAACGCCAGTTGCACCATCATCACTTCCATGTCATCTATGATAGAATCTAGCCTATCACTTGGGGGAATTGGAATGGGCAATGTTTCATCATGTTTTACTGGTCTACGTGCTGAATCCAAGTTTGGATATACAATCTGGTGTTTGTTCTTGGCAGAAAACCCCATTAAGTTCACACTACAAAAATAACAGTCTTCATGATGATCTCTCGGCTCCCTCCATATCATGGGTATGGCAAATGGCATTGAAGCTTTCTTTTTGTTAAGCCAATCACGTAATCCATTTGAACAGCCAGAACAGATTTGATGTGGCGCCCATGGTTTATCTTGGTCACCTAGATGGCAACCAAAGTATAGCTTGTATATTTTCTTAATGTCGGTTGTAATACTTCGTCGCTGTGTTTTAGTTGTGAACTGGCCGCATACGAAACAGAACTTGTCGGGGTCATTCTTACATTGTCGAGGCATGTTGACTGACCTGAGCAAACTATAAATTAAAAAAAAATGTACACCAACTTGACACAACAAGTTCTTGGACTGGACTGATCTTTTGACACACAAAGCACGGCGTTGTTGCCTGAATCACAATGCTGCTAGACGTAAAAGCTCACACCTGAAATACATAAGATGTATAATTAAGATAATTGAAATAAATGAGATGAATAAACTAAAAAAACACAATAAAATAAACTCAATCAAATGTTGAAATATTAGTATTTTGCCTATTTAAAATGGTTAAATCTGTGTAGTTATATATATGCCTTCATCTTGAAAACTATACGTGCTAGAAAAAATCTGAATGCAGTTTTGGAATCAGCGTGAAAGATGCTATCCAGCCAACACAAATTTTACTCTGATGAAAAATCTTTGTTGACCAGTGTTATCTGGATAGGAGCGTCTGGAAATCATTTGAAATATGAAAACGTATTTTAAAAATGTAACCCTGTATCCATGCGGCTATCGGAACAAAGTCGGTCTGCACAATGTCAACACGCAGAATGTGGATACTAAAAAGTTAGTTTAAATTAGGTCAGGTTAGGTTCAGTTCGGTTAGGTGAGGTTACATTATGTCCGATTAGGTTACGCTAGGTTAAGTCAAGTTTGGTTAAGTTAGGTTAATCTGGTTAGGTTAGGTCAGTCATTTTCATTGAAAATCTGAAATTAGTTTGAAATCTGAAATCCATACGCTTGCGTAAGATCGAATGTCGACATCATGAAATTCGATTTTGTTAATTTAACACTATCCAATAACATGTTAAAATCAAATGAAAAGATGAAATGTTAAATACTTTAAATGTTATAATTATGATAAGATGATAATGTTGATAAATGATAATTATAAAAGCGCGTTAATGTTATAATGAATGTTCAAAATTATGTGATAAATATTTAAAAGTTTAAAATTTTGTATTATAAATTTTGTCTTATAAATTTTGTCTTATAAATTTTGAACTGAAGCACATTGTTGATAAGTTGATATGTTGATAAGTTGATATGTTGATAAGTTGATATATTGATAAATTGCTATGTTGAAAGGTTTATATGTTGATAAATTGATATGTTGATAAGTTAATAAGTTGATAAGTTGATATATTGATAAGTTGATATGTTGATAAAGTTCAGACAGACAACTGCTTACGCAAAAATAAGAACCTTTCGTTAACAGGCAAATGTGGCATTTAAAGTGAATATATTAACCTTGGTTTTGCTTCCGCCCGAACTGTTTATTCTGACGAAGGTCAAGCTTGTCACTCCACCTTAGACCTACAGTTTAACGTGGAATCCGAACCACGCTGCACTACGGGGGGTCAGAAATTACAAAGTCCTCGCTCGGACTCTATCTCACGACCTCCCGATCAGCAGCCCAGCGTCTTAAACACTAGGCTACCCAGGCTAACAAGAGTTGTTAATCCTGCATCAGGCCATTCCATTCCTGCAACGAATGGCACTATGTGGCACTATATGGCACTTTATGTTTGGTTAAGTTATGTAAGGTTAGATTAGAGTTGGTTAGTAAATTAAAATTAAAATTTTATATATATATATATATATATATATATATATATATATATATATATGTGTGTGTGTGTGTGTGTGTGTGTGTGTGTGTGTGTGTGTGTGTGTGTGTGTGTGTTAAAAATCTCAAAGTTTTCAGTTTCATGTAAATCTAAAGTGCATAATCCTGCATAAGGTCAATTTGGAAGAAGGTCGAATGTCCTAATGAAATTCGACTTACTCTTGTAATCCGTGAAACTGCATCGTTGTCGAGGATTGGACGCTTAATTAATCATGGAATAGAATGAAATTAAAAATGCAACAGGAAATTTATTAAAAAACTGCATTAATCTCTAAAATAATTTTTTTTATTTATAAGTGTTCTAACGAGCTCCGCATTGTGTAAATTCTATTTTTATGTGGAATTCCTCTATTCCTCTACGCATTAGAGACAATGAAAGGGTAATATTATTTTAGTAAAGAACTCGTAATTACGGTATTGTGGTTCTTTATGTCACATTTAACATGGTAGGGAACAGTTATTTTTTCAGTTATCGTGTTATTAAAAGCAATTCACTCCAAACCCGCCTTTGCATTGATGAATTTATTCAAGAAAAAAATGGAGGTATGATATAAAGACGATATTTATATAAAGGTTTATAATAAAAACAGGTCAGGTTAGGAATATACTGAGGAGTTAATATAAGAAGGGGTGAATACGGAGAGCGCATTATGTAAATAGCGAGTTCTTTCGGTATTAGCATACAAATGATACGTTTTGGGATGTTAAAACATCGTCGAAGATTCATAAACAAGTGTTTGTGTATGAGAAAACTATTTCGTAGACGTGAGAAGCCGGTGAATAGGGATCGGAGGCGTATAAAGAATATGAATTACAGGCTACCTCGAACCATTACAGGCTACCTCGAAGCAAAGTGAATATAACGTTCAATAAATTCCGCCGTAATGATATTCTTCTGTAGTGTTTCTGTGGTGAATAGAAGGAGAAAGGAAGGTTTAGGGCAAAACGTTATTAGAGAATAGCAAACCATAAATATTTAAATCTAGATTTAGCGTAGCAAAATTCCTTTCTTAAAATATTATTACTATTATTATTATTATTATTATTATTATTAACGAAATGCACCAAAAGGTATGAAATAATCAAATATTAAACCACAATTTATTTCTGTACTATTAAGACTTTTAGTCACGTGGTTCTTCATTAGAGTGTAGGTAATACAGGTGATCATAATAATAGCTTCTTTATCGATATCAGCTAACAATTTACTTAGAAATTATACTGAATTCCTTTGTAAGTCAAATTACTGCCTATCAGCTGCAGATTTGTGAAATGTAAACCTTTAACTCATAGCGTTCATGCACGTTATTAATTTTACTCAAGCTGACGCTAATGTAGACGGTTTCATTGTTTTAGAGACCTCTCTACAGCAAAGAAGAGGTAAACACTGACTTATACCTTTCAACCTTTCAAATGTTCCGTACGATGATTCCTCATTTCACGAAGGTCAAGCTTGTCGCCCCTATTCTCACCATATATATATATATATATATATATATATATATATAGAGAGAGAGAGAGAGAGAGAGAGAGAGAGAGAGAGAGAGAAATTTTATTTTCATTAATGTGCAATGAAGTTTGAGACCGTCAAGTGCAATCAACAATGAGATCAGTAACATTCACTGTAAACCAACGAAACAACTTTGATCTTCATCAAACATTGTAAAAAATGTCATTCTGATTTATCACTTTCAAATCATTGTTTAATATACATGTACTACTGCGGTACTTACTGTACAGTATGTCTCTCTCTATTTGTTTATCTATCTGTCTACCTACCTATCTTTCTAAAAAGGTTAGTTTTGTCAGCTGCGCTCTCTTTTCCAATTCCTATATGAAATGCATTAAGCAGTTTCAAAAATTGTACGTTATAACAATGTTTGTGAAGGAAGAAAAATCGCTTTAAAATAACACTAATATAAAGGACGTGCTCGCTATATATAACAAATTTTGGTGGTATATTTTTCAGGTTAACCGTTCGTTCGTTAGTATCGAAATTCCTTCAGGGAGGTAAGCTTCTATAAAAGCTATAAATCTTTGGAAGTGTCTCCCTTCTACTATACGCTTCCTTGAGCCTTTCGGATCTTAAGGATATTTGTCCAAGTCGGAAACATTATAGAGGTCTCTCTCTTTTTCCCATTTCTTTGCGTTCGTCCTTTGTTATCAATCCATTCTTCAGCGTCAAGCTAAAATTATGTATTTATGATGAAAAAAAATTGGCACTTGTTATCTTTAATGATAATGATAATGATAAATTTTATTAATGTTTATAATGGGAAATTTAATGAGACTTGGAAATGTTTTTATGTTATTTTATGAGATCGTAAAATGTCAAAGGTTAAAGGTTGAAGGTCGAAGGTCGAAGGTCGATTGAGAACTATCTGTTAAGTTTTACCCATCGCCATCATCGTCATCGCTGCCGTCGTCGTAAACGTTTCCCCCATTTTGAGGAGATGAGGGATTGAGAGTAGGAGATTGAGGCTGGGAAGGGGAAGGCTGGGAGAGGGGGACTTAATTTCAAATTCGGTCGGTTCGCCCGTCTTGACGGTTTTCTCGGTATTATTATTATTATTATTATTATTATTATTATTATTCCTGGGGAATTTTCATAATGTAAATATAATATTAAACGATTGTATTATTCCAACTTTTACTAATAATGAGAGTAATATAAGGAATTAATACATAAGTAGATTGCTATTAGAAGTACCTTTTATATATATATATATATATATATATATATATATATATATATATATATATATATATTTATATATATAGTGTGTGTACATACATACATATATAGGGGAATGAACTCAGAATGGTTCCCTGAGGTTTTTTTATGATACACACAGACCTTGCATGGCACA
This sequence comes from Bathynomus jamesi, assembly GCA_023014485.1. Classification (NCBI taxonomy): domain Eukaryota; kingdom Metazoa; phylum Arthropoda; class Malacostraca; order Isopoda; family Cirolanidae; genus Bathynomus; species Bathynomus jamesi. The sequence goes on from JAJOZX010000437.1 coordinate 458,655, forward strand.
AGGAACTCTTCTAGGAAAATTAAATCCACTATAGTCCGAATAAGTAATGGTAAATGACAAATACTATAGTTTTTTTCTTTTTCATGGTGCTAGCCCGACGTGGGCAACGGGTCACTCGCAAAGAGGTCCCAAAAATATAGCTTCCCTCACCAGCTATCTGCAAAACAGATAGGATCCAGCTTTGGGACAGGATCTAGGGTTTAAAGCAGCCTAGCCCAGCTACATTTAGAACCTCAATATAAGCAAAAGACTCGCTGCCTTCACGTCAGATTGAATACATCAAAGAAAAAGGGGTAACGGACTTGTCATGTGCCTTGAAAAGTGGACGCTCAATTCTGCCAGTTGAGGCTTAAGTTTTGGTTTTTCGCTAAAAATATAATAGTTACCCCTTTTTCTTTGATGTATTCAATCTGACGTGAAGGCAGCGAGTCCTTTGCTTATATTGAGGTTCTAAATGTAGCTGGGCTAGGCTGCTTTAAACCCTAGATCCTGTCCCAAAGCTGGATCCTATCTGCTTTGCAGATAGCTGGTGAGGGAAGCTATATTTTTGGGACCTCTTTGCGAGTGACCCGTTGCCCAGGTCGGGCTAGCATCATGAAAAAGAAAAAAATATAGTATTTGTCATTTACCATTACTTATTCAGACTATAGTGGATTTAATTTTCCTAGAAGTGTTCCTTGTTCCATGCACGGTCTGTGTGTATCATATATATATATATATATATATATATATATACATATATATATATATATATATATATGAACAGTGTATATATAAAGGGTGTCAGGAAATGATTGCCCCCCCCCCCCCTGTACAGAAGAAACTGAAAGGAATAGAAAAAAACAGACAAAACCAGACGAAAGAGCGTTTAATTTTGAATAAAAAACACTTGTTTTAATATCGGGTGTTGCCCCCATTTGCAGCTCTGACGGCCATTAATCGACGGGGGTATGATCCAGAAGTGTCTCAAAGAGATCGGTATCATGACTCATTTCTTCAAGGACTTCGTTGATCTTTGCAGTCATAATTTCTGTTGAATACCGAGTCTGAATGGGTTGTTCCAGCATTAAGGACTCCACCCGATCCTTCATGATGGATCCGACATGTTCACAGACATTAAGATCGGGAGAATTGCCAGGCCATTCATTATTTCCGAAAAAATCAATGTTATTTTCCTTAAGCAGTTGTTGAGTCGCAAGTGCTTTCATACAGGGGCTTTGTCGTGAAGAAAGGTTGCCTGTTCAACATCCAAAACACACTCGGGGTCTTTCAAAACGGAATTACATGTTGGGCTAAAATTACATTTCGAAAATAAGGCCCATCCCAACTGGTTCCTCTTGGTTTGATAACCCAGATGAGCTTCCGAATAGAGAACATAATGAAAACACCCACACATGCTGGATTTTTTACTATTTCTCGATACTTCTGGTCGTCTGGGACTTCATCAGGAGTTGTTGCCCAAACCCGATCATTCTGAAAATTTGGTTTTCTGGAGACATAAACGAAGAATTCATCGCTGACAACCAAGTGAAGGAAATCGTCTTCCGTCCATTCCTCAAGATAATCAGAAAACCATAGCCGATCTTCAATATTAAGATCACTCTTCCGTGGCTTAGCTATTTCATGCCAAGCACTCAAGCCTTGGCGAACTCGAAATTGATGCACAAGTTGCCGATTGACTATCTTACCACGACGGATAAGTATCTCTTTCGCTACCTCAGAGCAGCTCTCTCTTTCGGCGCCGTGATGCAGCAAGCACAATGTCTTTCGATTCTTGAGATAATTTCTCCGGTCTTCCTCCTCGAAATTCTGTTTCACAATCTTCAGGATTCTTATTCCAATTCCTTTTGACAAAGTCTTCTGATCTTTTTAATCTCTCAGCCACCCAGTGTCGAGTTATGAAAGTTGCACCAGCTTCCTTTGCTTCACGAAATGTGACAGCTCGAATGCGGTCAAGAACTCGCTTTTTCTCTGAATCGTTCAAAATAGATGATGCCATGGTTTCTGTGGGGAAAAAAATGGTAAGAATTAAAATCACAGGAATAGAATATAATGGTTTTTTATTCAGATTTTAACGCTCTTTCAAGTGGTCTCGCCGGTTTTTATCTATCTCTTCTAGTTTTTGCTCTTCAGGGGGGGGCAATCATTTCCTGACACCCGTACATGTATATATATATATATATATATATATATATGATGGAAACCCACAATGAACAAGAAAAATGGTTTCAAGGTCTTTCGTGTCTTCAGAAGTACACCTCTTCAGGGAATGAAGGGAGAAGGCGAGATGGCAAAAATATATACTAGTCCGGTTGCACAGGGTGGGAACCCTGCATTGTTTGTTATAAAGCAAATCTTTAAATATTTTGAAAGCTTATACCACCCCATTCAAGAATCCATTGGGTGTACACCTGACCCCCGCTTGGCTTTTTCAATATGGCCGGCGAAACTGAAAAATCCCATATCCTGGTCAATACTTGATGGATTTTGATGATCGTGGTGTCATTTCTAGGGGTTTTTAGGATGATGAGTCGATCTGGAGGGGTTGGAGATACTTTGGGAATCGTTTTGACCCACATTCGCCAATACTCAAGGTCATTGGAGGTCAAACGCCCCCCGAAATAAGGAATATCCCATATCCCGGGCAGTCGTGGAGATATTTTGGTGATCTTACTGTCGTTTTTATGGTTTTGGGCGAGACTGAGTAGTTCTATAGGCACATGATAACAGTAGGATATCATTTTGCAACTTCATGGGTCAAGTCAAGGTCATTTGAGGTTAAAGTTTGGCCTTGAAATATGATATTGCCACAGTTGACATCACTGTATTTGCTTTATTTCAGTGACAATTTCTGCAATCTAGCTAACTGCTGAGCACTTAACATCTTTTCTGCAGATAAAACCAGATCATAATGCTTAAATGACATAACCCACATTATATGGATATGGATATTCGGATATAAACCACAATTTATGCTGAAGTGCAGGGCACATGCATTCTATGGAAGGTTGCAAAGCTTCAAATGCAAATGCATAGAACCCTCTCCTCTCATAAATGCATCTAAGACTTCTTCAGGTAACCACGTCATAGATCGAATGAAGAAGAGGCCATATCTACTGTAGTTGTGATGCCCAGCAGCGAAGAAATATGGCAACATAGTTTCAGCTGTTTGAATGGCCAGAGCATAATCACCTTCATGTGTACTGCGCGTGTATTTCATAATGAGAAAAGTTGGCTTGATGATGATGTCAACCAATATACGAGTTGTTCTACTAGCAGAAGCCATTTCTTCAAGGACTTGCATCAAGTCAGCCATGGTATTGTTACGCTCACCATACTTCAAGAATACAAGTCTAAGAGCTTCTTCAGTCAGCATGCGAAGTGCACGGGCATTTTGAGGGTACTTTTTTCCTTCTAGCATTTTATCCATTGATCCGAATGTGCCACAGAGAACTTCTTTCAGGTCACTTCCCGCTGCTAGACTGCCAATCGCACCTATGAAGTCCATCACCAAGTGCATTCCACCAAGGATGGCAACCACATCAGTCAGAAGACTTCGTGTATGGAACAGGATGTCCACTATAACCTTGTAGATCTGTTGATCTGCTGTGATGACCAAAACGCTTTGGTTGGACTCCCTCGTCACTTTAATGCCATTGTTGATTGCAGTGTTGACAGTGTTGTGGTCCGCTTGCTTCATATTAATGAGTGGCATATACATGATGGCCGACTTCTTAGCTGGCATCATTCCCGCCTCTCTACAATGGCGGGTGTTGAAGCCATTGTACTCAGGGGTGCCAGCGACAAACAGTATCCGTCTGAAGAACTCCAGATCTATTTCTTCTGCACGGTGAAGTGCACTTCGGCTGCTCTTGTAAGCTTCTCAGAGGGCTCAAATGAGCAGGTTGCCTCCATGGGCAAAGGGTTTTTTTTCGGACCAGTGTATGGCACAACTTCCAGCTCACAATTTATGGGAACTGACATTTCTTGTTTTGATAGTCTAGAAATGACCTTCGCACTGTCGTTTTCAAGTGATCTGGGCTGTGTTACAATAGCTGCAAGGTTGTAGCAGTTTAATCTACAATTTTGGGAGTGAATAACTGCATCGAAGTTGTCAATTATAACTTGCACAAGACCAGCAAGTGCAGCATCATTCAAACCCGACCACACAGCATCTCTTGCTGCAACAACAGTAGCTGAGCGCATAAAACGCCGCACTTCATCATAAGAACAAATTACAATGTACTTGTACAACTCTTTAATGATTTGCTTATGGTCACCTATGAGAACACCCAGTGCTATTTGGAGTGGAGTAGGCTGATTTGTAACAACACTTGCTACAATGTTTCCAACCATTATGGATTGCAGGGAGTCAGAGAATTTCGAACTTACACGAGTAAGCAATTGCATAAGAACATCACTCATACATTCGGAAGCAATATATTTGTCTATGTAAGTACGATAAGAAGTGAATTCTTCCTTCTTCTTTTTGCACTCACTCGCGATTTGCTTGCCCAGCTTCTTCACACACTCATCAATATCAACAGATTCCTCACAATCTTTTGCAATATTCAGGTATGAGGTAGCATAGTTTTTGAAAACTAACAACGTAGCGATACCATCCCCATGTAAGTCTACAATTTCGTCTTTGAAGTAATCTTTAACTTTTACAATGAGCGACCTACGTGACAACTTCTCACCACCTAACTCTTTGTAAAGCTTCTCTACTTCAATTGAATTCCATGGTTTCATTTTGTCCTTCGACAATTCTACACACAAAGCAATGAAGGGGCGGTCTTCAGGTTCAGCCCTTTACTTATTCTGGCAAGCTCTCTCAACCTCAACATGAAAGGCAGACATACAATCTTTATGGTATCGGGCTTCTTCAGCCGGTAAATCTCCTTTCATGCCCAACAACCTACTGAGTACAACTTGTCCATGCTCATCATTTTTCAGTTTACACTTTTCTATCAACACATCTTTGTAATTTGTTTTTTTATCACGAAGCTTATCGGTCATAAACCTAGATGCTGGATTGCGGTATTGCACCGGAACTTTGATGTCATATTTAACGGGTAATATACAGTGACTGACTTTCAAACAAAAGAGACAGTGTTTTTTAGGGTCATATACTGGGCCTTCACTGAGAACAGCACTACGTAGTCTTTTTGGTTCCACTGTAGGGGTATCACATTCTCTCTTTTTCATGAATGCTGATAAATTCCGCTTGGACACATAAGTGGAAACACAGTTCTTGTGACAACAAAGGATTTTTGCTCCATCTTCCAAGAGAGGCTCTAGTCTCGCTCGAACATCTGGCTGCCCTCTGATGTCGCTGCTCTCTATGATTTTCTGAATCCTCCCACAATTTGAAAGACCTTTCTGACATCCAGGACAGCTACGCAGGAAATCCTTGAAGAAACATTCGTCTGCACCTTTTGTAGAACCTGAAAAATAAGAATTTTGTTTACCCCTTCTTCAGAGTACAAATCGCATTGAAATAATTTATCCTCAGCAAATGAAAGCTAAACAATGCTCACCTGGTATATTCTCCATATTCAGCAGTCAAAAAACAATTTTGGAATCAGCACAACCAAGACGTCATCAAACCACCAGGTGGGCAGCACCATCAGCAATAATCTAAACAACCTGAAAAAAATAAGAGAAATAATTAAACATATTGGAATTCACCTTACCATGGGGAAAATAATCCCTGATTTAATTTTAAACCCTATAGAACTACTCAGTCTCGCCCAAAACCATAAAAACGACAGTAAGATCACCAAAATATCTCCACGACTGCCCGGGATATGGGATATTCCTTATTTCGGGGGGCGTTTGACCTCCAATGACCTTGAGTATTGACGAATGTGGGTCAAAACGACTCCCAAAGTATCTGCAGCCCCTCCAGATCGACTCATCATCCTAAAAACCACTAGAAATGACACCAAGATAATCAAAATCCATCACGTATTGACCAGGATATGGGATTTTTCAGTTTCGCCGGCCATTTTGGAAAATGGCGGCCATATTGAAAAAGCCAAGCGGGGGTCAGGTGTACACCCGATGGATTCTTGAATGGGGTGGTATAAGCTTTCAAAATATGTAAAAAATTGCTTTATAACAAATAATGCAGGGTTCCGGTAAATTCAGGTTCTGTGCTACCGGACTATACCTATGTATAGCGGGACAGAAAAATAAGAAGATTAGCACATGATTAAGAAGAGTTAATTAGAGTTAAAAGTTATTTTAACAGGATATTGTCAATTTTATACATTCCTGCGCTGTTACTGAAATTATTTTTGTAATGGATAAATGCACATTCTAGAATATTCCTTTCAATTATATCTGTTTTTACCAAGCGCTTTAGAACTATCTCACTTGATACTATGATTACATATATACATATGGTTAAACAATGCATTAGAATTATTTGCTGTTCCTCACACATATTTATGCTGTTTTACCCTAATATCTAACGTTTTACCCGTTTGGCCTATATACAGGGTGTCCCGTAAGTCTGGACCCATAGGGAAAAATAATAAAATTACAAAATAGTCCAAAAATTTATTACATAATCTGTTCAAAGTGTCCGCCGTTGTGTCGCACACATAGTTGAAGACGCAATCTCCACTGCGACAGCACTTTCTGAATCACAGTCGCAGAAATTTCTTGACACGCCTCCACAATGCGTGCTTTAAGGTGGAAAATGTTCTGAAGTTTGACCTCGTACACTTTGGCTTTCAAGTGGCCCCACAAATAAAACTCCAGCGGAGTAAGATCATAATAAAAAAATAATAAAAATAATAATAAAAATAATAAAAAAATATATTATAAATAAATTTTTGGACTATTTTGTAATTTTATTATTTTTCCCTATGGGTCCAGACTTACGGGACACCCTGTATAATGAGTTACATTGTGTACATTCAATCGAATACACACAACCAACAGCATTATCCGGGCTATTCTTTATTAGGCGTGATTTAACAGTATTATTATACTAAACGACTACTTTGATACCAATTGCTTTAAGTAAAGTTGGAAGATATTTAAAATTAACATGGTAAGGTTAGCTAACGATATTTTTACCCTCAAATTCCTTTACAGTTACACTATTATAATACCTATTCTTAGCTTTCCTAAGGCAGTTATCTAGAAATGAAATAGGATAACATAATTTACTACCAATATTCATGATATTGCATAACTCGGAATCTAAAAAATTCAGGACTGACAACTCTCAATGCTCTAAGAAACATAGCAGAGAAAATAGAAGATTTGATCGAGGGATGATGGTCAGAATAAAAATGCACATAAGTTATTATTAGTCGGCTTACAATTAAGTTACAAAAAACTTCAAATTTGAACTGATTCAAGCATCTCCGAATTTTTCGATCCAAAAAAGATAGGCTTCTATCATTTTCTTTTTCAACCGTGAACTTAATAGATGGGACTAAATTGTTGAGCCTACCAAGAAATAAGTCAACATCTAAATTGTTAGGCCAAAGGCATAAAATATCATCTATGTATATACCTGTACCAAACAAGGTCAAAATTAACAATAGTCCCGTCTATTAAGTTCACGGTTCTGACATCCAGAACCTGAAAAATAAGAATTTTGTTTACCCATTCTTCAGAGTACAAATCGCATTGAAATAATTTATCCTCAGCAAATGAAAGCTAAACAATGCTCACCTGGTATATTCTTCATATTCAGCAGTCAAAAAACAATTTTGGAATCAGCACAACCAAGACGTCATCAAACCACCAGGTGGGCAGCACCATCAGCAATAATCTCAACAACCTGAAAAAAATAAGAGGAATAATTAAACATATTGGAATTCACCTTACCATGGGGAAAATAATCCCTGATTTAATTTTAAACCCTATAGAACTACTCAGTCTCGCCCAAAACCATAAAAACGACAGTTAAGATCACCAAAATATCTCCACGACTGCCCCGTCTATTAAGTTCACGGTTGAAAAAGAAAATGATGGAAGCCTATCTTTTCTGGATCGAAAAATTCGTAGATGCTTGAATCAGTTCAAATTTGAAGTTTTTCTTAAGCCTACTAATAATAACTTATGTGCATTTTTATTCAGACCATCATTCCTTGATTAAATCTTCTATTTTCTCTGCTATGTTTCTTAGAGCATTGAGAGTTGTCAGTTCTGAATTTTTTAGATTCCGAGTTATGCAATATTATGAATATTGGTAGTAAATTATCCAATATACTATTTCAGAAATGAAGCCTTATATATATACATATACTGTGTATACATATATATATATATATATATATATATATATATATATATATATATATATATATATATATGAATAGAAACGACGTAAATAAGGAGCGTCTCTGCACACGGGGAAGAGAAATAACGAATAAATGAAAAATGAGGCGAACCCGTGTGCAGAGACGCTCCTTATTTACGTCGTTTCTATTCATTTATATACTGCGTGGTCATTGCAGTTAAATGCATATATATATATATATATATATATATATATATATATATATATATATATATATATAAACAGTTTTTTTGCGCACACCTACAGGTCGCTACAATTGTGTAGAACAATGCGGTTTTCACCATTCGATGCATCTTTTTATTGTGCAGTGCCCATGCTAAAAAAAAATTCCCTAACATAATTCCTTCCCCCCTTTTAGGGGTACAGTTCTTCCCATGCCTGTAGACGCATTTTTTAAATTTTTCATTTTTAATCATAATTTTGGCACAAAATAAGTCAATATTTACTAAACATTTAATATCATTCGATTCACAAAAGATTTATTTATCGATTCAATTTAAAAAAGTATATATTTTTAAAATTCATAAAGAACTTTTTGCAAAAAAACTAAAACAAACATGCATTTTTAAAATTCAATGATTTTTATACAAAATATTTTGATATTTGTTATAATTTTAACATTTTTCGATTCACAAAAGATTTCTTTATTACTGTGGCTTTTGTACAAATAATTTTACGTATACACAAACAATTTGATAGGATATTGATTTATCATTCTATTTTTTAGTTGTCATAGAAATACGTTAATTAAGTTATCTGATTAGATGAGCTTTTATAGTTGAAGATCATTTTTAGAAAATTATTTATTTTCCCCACTTTAAAATACTAAAAAATTTCTATTGGGTATCCTAATATCATTATCCCTGTCGCTGTAAGTAAGAAAATAGCAATTATTTTCCATTTTATGAAAATTTCGGACCCCTTAGGCCTACAAAACCAATTTTCCCCTTTTCTTTATCAAAAATTTTTGATTTTCAGAAGTCTTTCGGTTATAAATTTGTACCAGTCTATTGTTTATCTATAATAATAATAATAATAATAAAAAGACGTGTGTGTGTGTGTGTGTGTGTGTGTGTGTGTGTGTGTGTTCCAGCCATCAGCCATAACTCCAAAATGGAAGCAGTTACAAACATGAAACTTCACACACATATTGATTAGGTCCCGAGGTTGTGCACGTGGGTGTTAATAAATTACATAATTAATTTTAAAACATTAAATGACGTCATGAAGATCATTACGAAACCTATGGTAAAATTATGAATACCCGGTTAGGTTCATTGAATGCCAGGTTAGGTCATCTGTACGCCCTTGACGATTGGTTAGGTTAAGTCGTGATATTTTCGTTGGCTTTAACGAAATATCATGACTTAACCTAACCAATCGACAAGGGTGTACAATTAACCTAATCGGGCATTCAATTAACGTACCCGGGCATTCAATTATCTAATCGGGCATTCAGTTGACCTAACCAGCCATTTAATTAACCTAATCGGGCATTCAGTTGACGTAACTGGGCATTCAATTAACCTAACCGGGCATTCAGTTTACCTAACCGGGCATATATATATATATATAGCGTTCAACATCCACCCCGGCAACGCCGGGTCGCTCCGCTATTATTGAATACCCGGTTAGGTTCATTGAATGCCAGGTTAGGTCATCTGTACGCCCTTGACGATTGGTTAGGTTAAGTCGTGATATTTTCGTTGGCTTTAACGAAAATATCATGACTTAACCTAACCAATCGTCAAGGGTGTACAATTAACCTAACCGGGCATTCAATTAACGTACCCGGGCATTCAGTTAATCTAATCGGGCATTCAGTTGACCTAACCGGCCATTTAATTAACCTAATCGGGCATCATTACTATTATAATTTAGCAAAAATGTGTCTGCCTGTCTGTCCGCAGAAAAAACTTTTACGCTTCTGAACCGATTTCGACCAAACTTCGTATGGTGGATGGGGGTGATGAGTAATGAACGAAAATATATGTGTGACCAGCCCCCCCCCCCACCAATTACTGGGCCCGAGGGCCCCCAACACCGCGATAAAACTATAGAAAAGAACGCAGCAATGAAAATCTTGAGCTTCACATTGTGTCAATATTTGTGAAGCTTAAGATTTTCATGACTATAGTTTTATTGACCAAATAATTGAAACCCCAGTAATTAGGGGCCTGCGACCCCCCAATTACTATCGGTTCAATTATTTGGTCAATAAAACTATAGAAAAGAACGCAGTCATGAAAATCTTGAGCTTCACATCCGAGTTCATCGTATCAAGATTTGTGAAGTTTTAGATTTTCATGGCTGCGATCTTTTCTGTAGTTTTATTGACCGAATAATTGGTTCGCCAGTAATTGGAGGGCCACAGGCACCCCAATTACTGAGGCCCAAGGTGAGAGGAATGGGAACGATATCCAAATAAAGGGCTATTGATGTTCAAAATAAAATACGCCGTAGGCCCACAATTCGGTTTGGGTCGAAGGTCCAAGCACCGCAGATCTAGCAAGATCGGCGCATAGTGCCGATCTTTTGCTAGTGTTATCCTATTTCATTTCTAGATAACTGCCTTAGGAAAGCTAAGAATAGGTATTATAATAGTGTAACTGTAAAGGAATTTGAGGGTAAAAATATCGTTAGACAACCTTACCATGTTAATTTTAAATATCTTCCAACTTTACTTAAAGCAATTGGTATCAAAATAGTCTTTTAACTAGCAAAAGGTCGGCGCTACGCGCCGATTTTGCTAGATCTGCGGTGCTTCGGTTGAATTGTGGGCCTACGGCGTATTTTATTTTGAACATCAGTAGCCCTTTATCTGGATATCATTCCTATTCCTCTCACCTTGGGCCTCAGTAATTGGGGTGCCTGCGGCCTTCCAGTTACTGGCAAACCAATTATTCATTCAATAAAACTACAGAAAAGAACGCAGCCATGAAAATCTAAAGCTTCACAAATCTTAATACAATGAGCTCGGATTTGAAGCCTAAGATTTTCATGACTGCGTTCATTGCTATAGTTTTATTGACCAAATAACTGAACCGACAGTAATTGGGGGCCCTGCGGCCCGCCAAATCATAGTTTTCATTGTTTCGAGTGCATCAATAATTAATACTATAAACACCCAGGAATGTCAGTCTGTCTGTGACGCTCGAAAAGAGAATAAGATTCTTGATATATATTTGGGCGATATTTGTATTTTAATGCATTAGAAAAAGGCGTAATGAATTCTACTTTTAATTATAATTTTAAAAAGTGTAAAAAATATTTGCTTTTGCGTTCAGCTTTGAGCCGAAATTTATTCTGCGGCTAAGTTCAACAATTTACCAAATGAGTTCTTTTTATGCACTTTCATACTGATGCTGCAACCATTACAGACTAAACCCGTCCCCATCACCCCCACCCCTCCCCCATTACCCCAACCCCCTTCCCATTACCCCACCCCTCTCCAATTACCACCACCCCTCCCCATTACCCCACCCCTCCCCCATTACCAGAGCTGTGACTAGCGCCGCTAGTTTTAGCGGCGCTTTTTAGCGCCGCTAGTTTTTTAATAGCGCCACCACTAGCGTCGCTATATTTTCAAACTACTAGCGCATTTACCAGTGCCGCTAGTTTTTGAAATAAAAATTAACGCTATGCGCTAGCGCTAATTTTTATTTCAAAAATGAATAATTAAATAAAAGAAATGTATTGCTTTCTATGGTATTAGGTATTTTTTATTTGTTATAGCTAGATTTAAATAAATATACTAGATTTAAATAAATTTAAATAAATAAAAAGTTTTGTTACACTGGATTTAAATAAATAAAAAGCTTTGGTTCTATAGTATAATTGTTTCATTTAAACATTCTTTTTGACAATATTACTGCATAGAAGTGTAACTAACATAATAGGTATTTTTTATTTGTTGTAGCTAATATTGAAAACTAGCGCTAGCGCTAGCGTCGCTAAATTTTGAAATGACTAGCGTTAGCGCTAGCGCCGCTATTATTTTGCCTCACTAGCGCTAGCGCTACCGGCGCTAGTTTTCATGAGTAGCGCGCACAGCTTTTCCCATTACTAAGGTCAACTGAATGCCTCCAAAATTTAATCTGCGGCCAAGTTCAAAAATTTACCAAATGAGTTCTTTTTATGCACTTTCATACTGGTGCTGCAACCATTACAGACTAAATATTTTTACGGCTCCCCAATTAATGAGGCCAAAGGCCCCAGCACCACGGGCATAGCTAAATGGGCCCGTAGGGCCCACTTTAGCCAGTATTGTTATAGTGTTCCATTAGTTGTGATAAGCATGATCTTCCTGACCGGAATCGATGTTGGTTATCATTTTTTTTTCTGAGTTTCCCCATTAACCCCACCCCCTCCCCCATTACCCCACCCCTCTCCCCCAATACCCCTTCCCCCACCCCTCTCCCCCATTTACCCCCACCCTTCCCCCATTACCTCCAAGGGGGGAAGGGAGCTGGCACCTTGCAAAGGATTTACTTTAATTTTTTTTGAAGGGGGCTGGCACCTTGCAAAGGAGTTACTTTAATTTTTTTTTTGGCTACATATATATATCGCATCTATTTTTCTGAGTTTCCCCATTAACCCCACCCCCTCCCCCATTACCCCACCCCTCCCCCATTTTGTGCCAAAATTATGATTAAAACTGAAGAAATGGGAAGAACTGTACCCCTAAAAGGGGGGGGGCAGGATTTATGTTCGGGGACTTTTTTTTAGCATGGGCACTGCACAAAAAAAAGACGCATCGAATGGTGAAAACCGCATTGTTCTACACCATTTGTAGCGACCTGTAGGTGTGCGCAAAAAAACTGTTACATATATATATATAAGGCTTCATTTCTGAAATAGTATATTAGATATAATAATACTGTTAAATCACTCCTAATAAAGAATAGCCCGGATAATGCGGTTGGTTGTGTGTATTCGATCGGATGTACACAATGTAACTCAGTATATATAGGCCAAACGGGTAGAACGTTAGATATTAGGGTAAAACAGCATAAATATGCGTGTAGAACAGCAAATAATTCTAATGCATTGTTTAACCATATGTATAGATGTAATCATAGTATCAAGTGAGATAGTTCTAAAGCGCTCGTTAAAAACATATATATAATTGAAAGGAATATTTTAGAACGTGCATTTATCCCTTTTAAAAATAATTTCAATAACAGTGCGGGAATGTATAAAATTGACAATATCCTGTTAAAATACCTTTTTCCTCTAATTAACTCTTGTTAATCATGTGCTAATCTTTTAATTTTTCTGTCCCACTGTACATAGGTATATATTTTTTTGTCATGTCTCCTTCTCCCTTCATTCCCTGACGAGGTGTACTTCTGAATATACGAAAGGCCTTGGAATCATTTTTCTTTTTCCTTGTGGTTTGCGGCATTCATTCATTTCACGTGTTTAACTGAAATTCATCCCATACATATATATATATAATATATATATATATATATATATATATATATATATATATATATATAGGTTAACTCAAAGTACTTCTATAATTTTGCAAAAGGGAAGTCGAAAAATCACACGACTATCGGACCTTTGAAAAATTAAGCCAATGCTTTATCTGATGACCTAACAAAAGTATCTGAAATATTAAGAGCTTAGTACGAATCATCTTTCAGTATCCCAAAAACTGACAAATTGATATGCGATAGAAACGCTACAAGGGGAAAGCATAACGGACTTCGACTTTACCATAGACGACATTACACAAGCTATAGGGAAACTAAAAACACACTCAGCAGCAGGACCGGATAAATGGAATGCCACACTGATCAAAAACTGCAGGAATGCAATCGCTGAGCCCCTATATTGGATATGGAGACGATCACTAGACACGGGAGAAATACCGGGCATCCTGAAGAGCGCGAGGCCTAGTCCCAATCTATAAAGGAGGAGATCGATCCAAGACCAAAAACTATAGGTCACTGTCGCTTACATCTCATTTCACTAAAATATTTGAAAGAATAGGTTGAGAAAAAATGTACAGTATGACTTTTTGGAAACTCACAAAAATTAAATAATAACCAACATGGATTTCGGTCAGGCAGATCATGCCTATCACAACTAATGGAACACTACAACAACATTATTGATGCCATTGAAAGTAATGTAAACTATGATGTAATATACACAGACTTTGCCAAGGCGTTCGACAAGTGTGACCGTGGAATCATAATACATAACCTGAAATATATAGGAATAACAGAAAAAGTAGGGAAATGGATATATAATTTCCTTAGTGAGCAGCGGCAAGTCGTTATAGTTCAAGGAATATCTTCATCAGTATCAGAGGTCCTCAGCTCAGTACCACAAGGAACAGTATTAGCTCCATTACACTTCATAATCATACTAACTGACGTAGATGAGGACGTTACCAGAGACAGCACAGTAACACCCTTTACCGATGACACAAAGATTAGTAGAAAAATAAGAAACCCAGAAGATATAGGATCTCTACAAACAGACATGAACAGAATCTACAATTGGTCGGAAGATAACAATATGAAATTTAACACCGAGAAATTTCAACTGTTAAGGTACGGAAGAAGGAAATACCTAAAATCCATGGAATACTATAACCCAAATAGACAGGAAATTCAGAGAAATTCTAAAGCAAAATATTTAGGGGTTGTAATGACTGATGATGCGAAATTTGAAACACAAAATAAAATAACAGTAAACAGAGCAAAGAAAATAACTGGGCAGATTCTGAGAACCTTTAAACGAAGGGATAGGAATATAATGATTCTTCTATTGAAAACACTGATCATACCCAAATTGGAATACTGCTCGGTCCTAACATCCCCATATAAAAAACAAGACAGTAATCAGCTAGAAGAAATTCAGAGAAGCTTCACAGCCAAGATCAATGGGTGCAAAGAACTAAATTACTGGGAAAGGCTGCATGAATTAAACCTATATTCACTAGAAAGAAGAAGAGAGAGATACACTATTATTTACACTTGGAAAATAATGGAAAAACTAGCCCCTAATCTTACTCTAAACTCTATAACCCCTTAAGCAACACTGGAAAGTAGAAAAGGAAGACTGTGTTGTGTTCCCAAATTAAAGGATAGACAGGGAACAACCTCAACACTGAAGGAAAATAGTTTTGTTGTGAGAGGACCAAGACTGTTTAACAAACTGCCGAAGGAACTAAGGAATACAAGTAGTGTTGCAGTGAACATCTTCAGAAGAAGATTAGACACCTGACTCAGAACAATCCCAGATGGGTCGGGCATACCTGGGTATGTGAGGTGGAGAGTATAAGCAACCAACTCTATACTTCACCAGGCCAACTCGAGAGGAAGGGCGACAAGCTTGACCTTCGTGAAATGAGGAATCATCGAGCGGAATATTTGAAAAGTTAAAAGGTATATATATATGCTGCAAACCTACAAGGAAAAAGAAAAACGATTCCAAGGCCTTTCGTGTATTCAGAGCTACACCTCGTCAGGGAATAATACCTCGTCATTCCCTGACGAGGTGTAGCTCTGAATAACGAAAGGCCTTGGAATTGTTTTTCTTTTTCCTTGTGGATTGCAGCATTCATTCATTTCACGTGTTTAATTGTGAAATTCATCCCATATATATATATATATATATATATATATATATATACACAACTTCTTGTGTTTACCATTAAAAAATCGAGTTCGGAAAAAGTTTTCATCGAAAGTAAATTTAGTTTTAATATGGTCTTATAACGCTTAATGATATTGACTGTAAGTAGAATTCAAATTTCATAATGTTTCCTTTGTCGTTTGATGCTTCCAGTTCATTTAAGTGTTTTTATTTAAACCACAGTTTCGGTACTTATATTATAGTTCTGTATTTTATTTTTTCGCAGGAAGGATGGGCTGAGGGCGAGCGCCCGCAAAAATGTCCCCCACCCGATGGAAGAAGAAGGAGAAGGAGAGAACCGAAATGAAGGTCTCCGAGGATCATAATGACATTTTTTTTTTAATTTCGAGAAGATTGTGTAGTAGGCCGGGTCGTTTTCGCTTGAAAAAATTTTTTGGGAAGTTTAATTTACCCTGTACTACGAAAGTTTGTGTACCTACATAGGAAGTATCATGACAAAGTTTCAAGCTTTTATATAAATATTTTGAGGTTCCACAAGTCACTTAAAGTTTTGGTGATTTTTTCCAATACTCCGTATAGTAAACTACAGCTGTTTGCTGACTTGCCATGATAGTTTACAAGGTAAATTACCCAGAATTCACCATGAGGAGGTGGCTGTAGGTCGAATTCCACACCATGCCCAGCTCAACCTCCCTTCCATTAGTTTTTACATGTAGTTTATTGACATTTGTATTCGCATTTTGATTCAAATGTAGGCATGTTTGATCTTGAAGCAATTCTTGCCTTTATAAAACCATCTCTATTTTCCTGGCCAAAAACAGAAGCTGATGCTTCTGTTACAAGTTTGACATGTCTTTCCACAGCTTGTGAATGACATGGGTACTTTTTCAATAGAGGGTTAGTTTCATCACCCCTTACGATAAGCTCTAACTGGGTGTTTGTCAAGCTTTTTGTCAGAGGTGGTTCATGTCTTGGGTAGTCTCCAAATCGAATTAAATCTGTGTAGTCTCTTGCCAAGAAATAAATTTTAGGCCGTCTAAATTCTCTAATGCCCGAGGACACACTTTCCCTGGCTAAGAGAATGCGCCGGAAAGCTAACTCTCTCATCACTTGCCTTTCATCAAATAACATCGAGACCAATAAAGTTTCTGGGTGAGCAAAATATGCCCCTCTTTCAATAACAGGATCAATGACTGCCTTAAGCTCATCAGATAGGTATCTTGAACTAGATATCATAAACCAGAGGTACCTTGGTCCCTGGTAAAAGTAAGGATTTCGCTTTATATTAAACCACGTTGGGGCATAAACGCGAACAATAAATTCGGTCAGAGTTTTCAAGTGTTCTGACGGCTTTTTGGTCGCAACATAAAGTCTAACTATCCTGTTGGCTGTCGTAAGCCATCTGGCATGGTTCAAAGAACTTGGGTTGCGGTTTTCAAGGTTTTGGGTACATTGGCCTTCTATGACTGCATTACAAATTTCCATGAGATACTTTTGATCTTGGTTTAGATGGAGATCCCCCGGAATAGAAGGCATATTACTTGATTTGATTGCTTCAAACTTGACAACTGACATCTTTTCGCACGCAGTAAGACTTTTGCCAACATTTCCAGCAAGGGCTTTTGGTCCTTTGGTTTTACCATCCAAATAATTAAACAAATGGCGGAGAGGTAGCTCATTGGTATGCAGCAAACACACGAACCAATGAAAAGGAGTATTGTAGTGTACCTCTAGTTGCCTGATAACTCCATTATGTATGCCAGTGTTTACATTGGTTCCATCACATCCAATGACCTTCAGATTGTCTACCTTAATATTGTTACTGTTAAGAAACTTTATCACTCCCTTAGAAATGTTAGTTGAATTTCCAGTCACAGGAGTGAAGTGCCCAAGATATTTTGATTCTGGTTCAGCTATAAGCGTGATGTGTTCCTCAGTAATTGTTGTACTGTAGTACCTCCCATCCTTACAGAGATTTGCTTTAGTTAAGTCCTTTCTTCCATCAAAATACAATGTTTCTATACTTTCTTCACTTGATTTACTCAACTCCTCTCTGATCTTCTTTCTCTGCCGTCTCACCTTATTCTTATCCATAACATTGTGATAATCTTCAGAGGTAATGAGACCAAAATCTTCCAGAACAGCAGAGGCAACGGCTGAACCAGTTCTGTCTGATATTCCGAATCGGTCACAAGTTTTTGCTAATGAAGGCAATTTGCGAGTGAGCTTATGTGCTTCACCTGATTTCTTTATACCTTCCTCAATGTGATCATCATCATCACGCTCTCTATCTGTACCTGTTGATGTGTCAGAATCAGGAATTGTATGGAAGTTATCCCAGTCCATTGGCTCTTCCCTGGAAGTGGATGGGTTATTGATATCTCCATCTTCAATGTTTTTAGAAAATCGTGCTCTTTCTTGTTCTTTACGCTCAGATCTTAACTTAATAGCAACAAGAATACAAAAAATACAAGAAAATCTTGATAAAAAATCATAATTACCAAATAATTAATAAAGTTTACGTATTTAAATAAAGTTTTAAAAGTTTTAAAGTTTTTTGTAATGTGTTACGTTTTACTTGCAATCTTCAGAGGACTTGCGGAATATCTAAAACTTGATCAATTTAGTTTTTTAATAATTGTTGAGCATTTATAGTGCATCTACAAATTTCTTGGACACAGGCATGTGGAAATTCACAAATTTAATTTTTCGACCCGGCCTATATGTGTAGTGTGTAAAACACATGTATGTGTAGTGAAGAATATAGGGAGAAGTGTGTGTTTGAGAACATACTGGCCTGCTCACAGGATAGATGAGACAAGGAAAAAGATCAGATATTAATGTATTATACAGGTGTACACAAATTATCTTTACAACTTCTCTCTCAAATAAAAATAGGAAACAAGGTACACATACTGTTTTTACGCCAACTGTGAAAGTAATAACGTTTCACATAACCTCAAACACATTCAACATGGACACCATTTGTCACACGTAAGACGTCCAAACGTTATTCTATCTCCATCCATGTACGCTGCACCATTTCAACGTCAACTCTTGCAACAGCAGCAGCAATTCTGGTCTTTAAATCGTCGATGTTGGCCACTGGAGTTGTGTAGACGCAGTCTTTTACATAACTCCATAGAAAAAAGTCACAGGGTGTTATGTCTGGTGATATGGCCAGCCAAGAGATGGGCCCCCACGGCCAATCCACAGATTTGGGAAATGCATGTTAAGGGAATTTCGTACCAACAAGCTCCAATGCGGTGGTGCGCCATCTTACTGAAAAAACACATTAGGCTGTAGTTCCTCTAACTGTGGATAGACGTAGTTTTTAAGCATATCCAGTTAATTGGTGGTTGTTACTGTCGCCTCAGCGAAGAAATAAGAAATACCGTTTGGACGTTTTACGTGTGACAAATGGTGCCTATGTTGAATGTGTTTGAGGTTATGTGAAACTTTATTACTTTCTCTCACAGATGGCGCAAAAACGGTATGTGTGTGTACCTCGTTTCCTAATATTTTTATTTGAGAGAGAAGTTGTAAAGATAATTTATGTACACCCTATATATTTAGTATGATTAAAACCAAAGAGACTCCTTTTGTGAAAAGTTTAGCCATTGAAATTCATGTTAATATATATATATATATATATTCCCTGATGAGTTGTACTCATGAATACACGAATGGCCTTGGAATCGCTTTTCCCTTTTCCTTGTTTGCATCATTTATTTATTTCCTGTGTTTGATACTGAAATTCACTCTATTCCCCCGAGACGGATCGCTTTCTGGCAAGAAGCTACCAGAACATGTAAGCGGAAACAGATCTCTCTCGGAGCACCACAGAGCTACTAAACACGTGATACCGAAGGATAACGAACTGTAAATGCACAAGGGGCAACGCAAAACAAAGGACATAAATATTGTCCTGGCTAATATTCAAGGAATAAAACCAAACAACCCACTCAACAAAGTTTCGTACCTGAAAGGATTTATGAACGAAACAAGGGCGGACATCGCATGCCTCACAAAAATGCATCTTTAAAAACTGTGAAAATGAAATAGCCACACCCATATACTGGATATGCAGAAGACCCCTAGACTCTGGGGAAATACCGGGTATCTTGAAAAGAGCAAACATTGTCCCTATATATAAAGGAGGAGATAGATCTTAAGCAGAGAACTATACACCGGTGTCTTTGACGTCTCATCTTACCAAAGTATTTGAGGGAATAGTTAGGGAGAAAATCTGTGACTTCTTGGAGACTCTGGAAAGACACAACGAAAATAAACACGGATTCCGATCAGGAAGATCATGCCTATCACAACTTATAGAGCACTATAACAATATCCAAGACGCACTTGAAGGCAATGAAAACTACGATGTCATATACAGAGATTTTGCTGAAGCTTTCAACAAATGTGATCATGGTATAATAGCGCATGAAATGAAATATATGGGAATAACAGGCAAAGTTGGAAAATGGATCTGAAGCTTCCTCAGAGAACGTCTACAGGGCGTTAAAATTCAAGTTACGAATATAACATCATCAGAATCGGAAGTATGCAGCTTAGTACCACAGGAAACAGTATTGAGCCCCGTCCTTTTCATTATCATGCTTACAGATATAAACAATGAAGAAAACGGCAATAGTATAGTAATATCGTTTGTAGACGATACAAGGCTCAGCAGAAAAATCAGCGAGGCAAAAGAGGTGGAGACCTTGCAGAGGGACACGAGCAAAATATACAAATGGTCAGAAGAGAACAACATGGCATTTAACACCGAGAAATTCCAGCTCTTGAGATATGG
Source organism: Bathynomus jamesi (assembly GCA_023014485.1). Lineage (NCBI taxonomy): Eukaryota > Metazoa > Arthropoda > Malacostraca > Isopoda > Cirolanidae > Bathynomus > Bathynomus jamesi. Next base: position 479,417 of record JAJOZX010000437.1, read on the forward strand.
TAGAAATGAGGAACTCAAACAGACAGACAGGAAATTCAGAGAAGTCCGGAAACGATAGAGTTGGAGGTTATAATGACCGATGATGCGAAATTCGAGACACAAAATCAGATAGAGATAAACAAAGCAAAATGATGTAATAAGAACCTTTCAAAGAAGGGACAAGACAGTAATGATTCCCCTGTTTTAAATACTGATCATACCAAAGCTTGAAGACTGTTCAGTCTTAATGTCCCCATAAAAGGAGAAAATTAATAAACCATAAGATATTCAGGAACATTTCACACCCAAGATCGATGGCTGCAAAGAACTCAACTACTGGGAAAGACTACGTAAACTAAATCTGTACTCCCTGGAAAGAAGAGAGAGGTACATCATAATATATACATGGAAAATAATCGAAAAACTGGTACCATACTTCAAATTAAACCCAATTACCATCCAAACAACACTGGAAAATAGGAAAGGCAAATATGTGGTGTTCTCAAATTAAAGGTCCGACAAAGGACCGCCTCAACACTGAGAGGAAACAGCTTGGTTGTCAGGGGACCAAGACTTTTTAACCAGCTTACAAAGGATCTCAAGAACGTGACAGGGGTCAAAGTTGAAGTCTTCAAAAGGAGAATAGATGCCTGGCTTAGGACGGTACCAGATAAGTCGGGTGTACCTGGCTATGTGCGGTGGAGAGCGCAAGAAAGCAACTCGCTCCTCCACCAAGCCAGGCCTAAAGGCGGGGCCGCCAGCTTGACCTTCGTGTGAAGATAGACCAAAGCACGGAACTGCTACGAGGTTACGAGGTGTGTATATATATATATATATACAGTATATACGTAGTATTATGACATTTGGTCCGAGGAAATTGGGGCGCTTTGAAACTTACTCTTGGAGGGGCCCCTGGAGGCCCTCGCCTCCGTTATGAGGGGGCCCCATTCCTTAAGTTCATCACCCCCGTTTATGAGGCCTCACCGTCTTTCATGAGGGGCATTTGTGGATTTGCCCCTTGAGGGGCCCCACATCACCCTTCTGTTGTTCACCTTCCTTTATGAGGTTTATGGTCTTTCATGAGAGATATTTGTAGGTTTAAAACAAAAACAAAACAAAAAAGGAAAAAAGGAAAAAGGAAAAAAACAAACAAACAAACAAACATTCCTTCTATTTGAGGCCGGGGATAGGTTAAACTAATCTAAGGTTGATTTGAGTAGAAAAAAAATTTCATGGCTCTTTTACGCAGCGTTCTGCCGCGTTCCGCCAGCGTTCCGAAACCCGCCGTGTCCGGTTTCGCGGGCTCCGTTAGTTTTATCTTAATTCATGTCATTTCTAGCTGCATTCAAGGAATTTACACGTGCAGGGGGAGCGGCGTTTCTCACACATCAGACTTCTGATGATATATATATATATATATATATATATATATATATATATATATATATAGTGAAATGGGTATAATTTTGCTTACCCATTTCGTGAAATGGGCATCTGTCTGAAGGAAAATTAAAATTTCGACTGAATCATTTATTAAAAAAGCAAAACCTTAAAAAGAGATAAGGCAAGTGATAATGATTAGTCTACATTCTTACAAGATTTGTGACTGTGACAGGCGCTGTTCCAACGAAGATTATTTTTCCAACATAAACATCGTTTAGTTAGACAATTACTCCTACAATGGCACCTCCTGAACCCTTGTCCTCCACAAACACTTTGTAGTTTAACGATTTCGCGAAAGTTTAGTTTGTTTGAGGGAATATCGCTAGATTTAAGACCAGTATAGTGAACAGATTCAAACTGATTCCTTGAAAGTTTACCATTTATTACTTCGATTTTTGTTCCTACTGTGTAGCCACTGTCGTCCTTAGCAAGAATTATACCTATTATATTACGAGGATCACCTTTACTACGATCAAATTGAGATACTCTAACTATTACATTATAACCAACGTCAACCGCTGGCAACGTTTTTTACTTCGCGTCAACATTTTTTCTGCTTGTGGCACTATGTCCTCATGAGCTTTTTGCCGAGCGAGTACAGCAGCATCGTCTTGTGATACGTCCTTAGGTGATACTTGCAGCACGGCTGTTTCATGCGCAGGCGAGTGGTCTGGCTGTAGCGCGGGTGTTTCAGCAGCATTGTCTTGTAATACTTGCTGCACGGCTGGTTCATGCGCAGGCGAGTGGTCTGGCTCCAGCGGTGATGGTACAGGTGTTTCAGCAACATTTTCTTGTGCTGACAATTTTTAGGCGTTGCAAATGGGCAACTTACTGCCCGTTACATGAAATGGGCATTTATATTGCCCCGTTCGTGAAATGGGCGGAATTTTGCTTGCCCATTTTGTAGAATTATATAAGATTTTAAAGGTCATACACGTGATTGCCCATTTCACGAACTTGGCAATTTAAATGCCCATTTCACGAACTGGGCAATTTAAATGCCCATTTCATGTAATGGTCAGTAAGTTGCCCAGTTCATGAATTGGGCAATTACACAAACGGGGCGTAGCATATATATATATATATATATATATATATATATACATATATATATGTAAAGAACGACGCTTGCGTAGAAGAACGTTCCGCACAAGATGAAGAGAGAGAACGAACAAATGAAAAATGAGGTAACCACCCGGGAATCGAACCCGGGATCTTCCGATTGCTGGTCAGATATGCTATCCCCTACACCATGGGCCTCAATTAATCAGAAGTCGTAATTCTCCTACATACGAGCAGAAACCAATGCCCTGAGGGGGCACCTTCGCATGCCGTACATATATATATATATATACACATATATATATATATATACACATTTTAACTGCAAACAACACACAGTATAATTAATGTAAAGAACGACGCTTGTGTAGAAGAACGTTCCGCACAAGATAAGGAGAAAGAACGAACAAATGAAAAATGAGGTAACCACCCGGGAATGTTAAAATGTATATATATGTATGGCATGCGAAGGTGCCCCCTCAGGGCATTGGTTTCTGCTCGTATGTAGGAGAATTACGACTTCTGATTAATCGAGGCCCATGGTGTAGTGGATAGCATATCTGACCGGCAATCGGAAGATCCCGGGTTCGATTCCCGGGTGGTTACCTCACTTTTCATTTGTTCGTTCTCTCTCCTCATCTTGTGCGGAACGTTCTTCTACACAAGCGTCGTTCTTTACATTAATTATACTGTGTGTTGTTTGCAGTTAAAATGTGTGTATATATATATATATATATATATATATATTAATATCCACACCATCAATTTTAAATACGATGTCGACTTCCTCAACGGTTTATTTATATATTTACTGAGGCGTCCTACCATCATGTTTTATCCACGACAAATGTGTAGATCGTGTATCGCAGAGAAATATGCAATAAAGGGGAAAACATAGAGAATGATGAACGACAACACGCGTAAAAGATTAGGGGTCCTGACCAATGTTCCCTCTAATTTTTCTTAGTCCGTGTGCGCAAGAAATTTTCGTTGTGCATACATTTAGATTCATGGTGAAAAATTGTGCAAACTTTTCTGAGCTCTATTATCTTCAAAATTAAATATACAGTATATATAAATATTAAATACTTAATAAATATTATTTCTATAAGGTGATAGCTTGATCATTACGGTACTATTAAATGGATATTAAAAAACTGTTTACGATATTATATATTCTTAAAAAAGAAAACATCTTATCCATTCTAAAAATATGAATAAAATAAAAAATAGTAAAATAAAATTCAACAAAATAAAGAAATAAAATAAAAATAACATTAATTGAAAATGACTATTTTAGTTATCATTTCTCAAAACAATTTTTAGCATTTAGCAATTTAAAATAGACTATCAAGATTAATACATGATTTTATCCATTCACAAAATAGGAATAAAATAAAAAATAATAAAATTCAATAAAATAAAATATAATCAAAATAACATTAAATGAAAGTGCCTTTCAGTTAAGTATGATTATGATTTCTCCCTACGATCTTTAGCATTTGCCCATTCCAAATAAACTTTATGAAGATTACTACATCCATCATCATTCAGGTAACTTTTAATTCGCATGAGCGTGTCCAAATGATTTTCTTTCAAGCGGTTTCTTAATTTGTTCTTTATAGAATTCATTAAACTGAAATTTTTGAAATTACTTCATTTACTGTCGTGACTAGGGGTTAAAACCGGTATTAATACCGGTATTGAAGTACAAATAATACCGATACCGATATTATAGGTTTTCGGTAGGTATTGACAAAAATTGCTATTGTAAAATTTAGGCAATTTAGTCCTCCGATGGGCAAATAAACTGTTTTTGGAGGATTCGGAGAAAAAAAAAGTTTCGGGGTATTTTGCAGTTAACCTCTTTTTTTCGTTTTCTATTCCTTTCTATCAAAGAAAACTATTTATTGCACTAGCTTTAAGAGTGATTCATTCAACTGTAGCCATTTCTTCAACAGAGTGGGAAATTATTGAAAACCTTTATGACACCTTACGTCCTGTTGAAATAATTCTTAAAGGGTTATGCTCGAAAGATGCATCACTCCTGACAGCTGAATCATCAATGAAATTTATTTCAAAGAAACTAGGAGAGAAAAATAATCCAATAGCAAAAGAGTTAAAAGATTGTCTTAGAAATCGTTACATTTCAAGAAGACAGCAAGACATTGTAGGTTTAATCAAATATCTTCATAATCCCGAAGTTTTAAAAGTTCAAGAAGAGGAAAGTTTTTCTGTTCCATCAAATTAGTTCTCAAAAGAACTGCAGAAAGGCTCCATAAAAGACTTTTCCCTAAGAATGTGGTTGATTTGGAGATAGAAATGGAAGAAGAGGAATTTCCATGTAACCCTGAAAATGTAGCTGCAAATAAGACTGAAGTGGAAGCAGATTCATCACTGAGTGAATACATGCAAGAAATGGACAAACTAGGAAAAGTGCCATCTAAAAAAAATTCCATTGATTTTGATGTTACTAATGAATTTAAAAGCTGGAAGTTACTTTACAGAGAAGTGAGAATTTAGAGAAGCTGTACAAGGCACTGCTTTCAATTAAACCTACAAGTGCAGAATCAGAAAGAGCCTTTTCTGCTGCAGGCCTATTCTGACGAAACTGAGATCAAGTCTATCTGAACAATCCCTAGATGCTCTTTGTTTCCTCAAAGCATACTTTCAAAATCAAACTAAGAAATAAATATTTAGATACTAATAATTTATATCTACCCCAGTAGTTGTATAATAATATGCTAAAAAAAAATTCAAATATATTTTTATTACAATTTAGTAATTTACTGTATAAACTTTTTCGAATAGAATGCCATCTATTTGGAGTTGGGTCATTAATTTATAGTAAATATGGTGAGTACTGCAAGTCCCTCAGACTTGTGGGAGGGTTGGTAGGGTGGCACCATAATAAATCAAAATAAATTATTTTTTTCATAATACCGGTATCAATACCGGGATTAGCATAATTGCCTCCAAATACCGGTATTGAAAATTTTCGGTATTATGCAAGCACTAGACTCGTGACTCATGATACGCTTGAGCCTGTGCGCACTTTATTTTGCTGTGTGCGCGCGCACACGCACACACCTTAGAGGTAACATTGGTCCTGACCGAAACACACCTCAAAGCTATAAATACTTCGTTTAAACTAATCTCGGACTGCATCATCATTAGGTTTTCACTTCATCTATAGTTCATATTTTAAAAACTGTTTATATCATTAATTCATCTATGAACCATTTAATGTTTGCAAAGTTAGTGTATATATATATATTATATATATATATAATATATATATAAAATGAATAAAGATTTTGATAATCTCGATGTCTAAAAACCTTTTGACTGCAGAAATGTAAGGAGAACTCAGAGTATTGCTCTCAAGTTAGCGGGTAAGCATCTTAGTTCTAATGAAACTAAACGTTTGTCATTCAGGCGTTAGTTAATTTGTGCGATGGAATGTCACTTACGTACTTCAAAGTAATTCAATCGACTCCTTTAAAAGAGACCAGTTGCTTACCTTGACTTAAATCCCCGTTAGAAACATTTTATACCACATAAAAGTATTGTCGAATTTTCACTCGGAATCAGACCTCTTTACTCTTAAATTTTCGCTTTATCTTTTAAGTTCTCTATTTCCTTCCAATCTCTCTCCTATGCTATACTTTAAAACTTTCATTTATCTTTTTAATTTTCTTACATCTTTCATCAGAGCTTCCTAAACAAACATTCTCGTATGAACCATCCTGACTGCTGTTGTTTGTAGCCTTTTATATCCATTACTATATTACATATTCGTATCATTTAAACGAATTTTTCATTTGAGCAATAACCTCAGTAAAATAACGACATTGTAACGGAATAGAAGATTTCAGCACACGACACATCGGTACGTGTATGTCACTGTCCAGTGTATAGGCTTCAACTGAATTTTGACTATGAGAAGATAAGTAGCCATCTTATTCATGTAGATACATTTTAACTTTTCATACTAAGTGAATGTATACTTAACAAGCTCTTCAAATGCTTGCAGGAAGACTAAAGCCTTGATTTATGAAATGATTTGCAATAATATTAGCTGTCTTAACGTCATTACTACTGAATGTGGAAAACATCATGCATTTATTCGGCTCGGTAGGTCCTTATTTGATTGACATGTATTGCACAGAGCGATGATGGTGTCTGCAATTTTAATACTGAGAGTAAATTTACATCATTAATAAACTGTGGAACAAAATCCCGTATTATTAATGACTGGGGTATACATACATTGGGGTATACGCACTGCAAAGACAGTTTACAAGAGGAGTCCAGAACAAATCAGTGTAAGTTTTAGTGTGCTGTCTATATGGATGTGGTCACATATTTAGTATCCACATTATGCTATTTTTATCATCGCTCAAGTCATTTTCGTGTGATGTATATATACTGTACATCACACGAAAATGACTTAAGCGATGATAAAAATAGCATAATGTGGATACTAAATATGTGTGACCACATCCATATAGACAGCGCACTAAAACTTAAATAAATGGTTCTGGACTCCTCTTGTAAACTGTCTTTGCATTGCGTACAATATTTCTTAGTGTTGAGGTATCTGTAAAAGAGAAAAGGTCAGTAAGATAAGCACAAGTTATGTACAAAATAATAGCATAGCATTATGTATACGCAAAATATAGGCTAATTTACGTTTTCTTACACACACACACACACACACACACATATATATATATATATATATATATATATATATATATATATATATATATATATATATATATAAAACGGCGGAGCTGTGGGAAGTATGTGCTGAATGGACTGTACACAGGTTAGAGGAGACAGGGATAGACAAATGTGAAATTGGTCTATCTACTTATTTAATTTCGCTCTTAAGCTTTAGATTTTATTTGATTCTTAATTAAGAACAATGCATATAAAACCAGTTAATAATACATAAATCATGAATAAGAATTACGATCAGGGTATGTATTAGTTTTCAAAGTATATCTTTCACCACTAATTCATCGAATATCAGTTAGATAGAGTGAAGGATATACTTTCCAACAAGATGGAGCCCTTGTTCACAGAGCACGCCAAACTGTCACATTCCTTGAGAACGAAACACCTAATTTTATCGAACCCAATATGTGGCTGGCTAGTAGCCCCATCTTTCACCACTAGATTATGGTGTTTGGGAAGCCCTGAGGGCCAAAGTTTACATCCCTGGTACCAATATAAAAGACACAGATGAACTACGGGAAAGAATTCTGCTCTGCTGGGAGAAGGTGTCTCAACGATATGTAAACAGGTGTACTGATCAGTGGCGTCCATGTTTGGAGGCCTGCGTTGAGCAGGAAGGGGGACACATCGAGCAACTTCGCAATTAAGACGAACAACATGCTATGGTAAGCATCTATGAAGTTTGGGAGCTCTAGTCCCCTTACTTTTTTTAATGACAGTTTACCTCTTAGGGGTCATTTTTTTTACCTACCCTGTATATATATAATATATATATATATATACACACAGTGTACACACACACACATATATATATATATTATCGTGCGCAAGAAATATTTTGGAATAGGTCATCTGGAGTAAGATATTCGTCAAAACCTATCCTGAAAAACAAAGATTAACAGTTAACATGCTAAAAAAGTTTAAAAATAATCACAAAACTGGTAAGGGAGTGAAGTATTAACCAAACTTCTGCTGTAGAGTTCGCATGAAAAATGAAGTTTTCGGCCAGGTTTCCGGTTTATATAACAATTCCTGACTCTATACTGCAGTGCACAATTAGCTTCCAGATTTCACCATACAGTAATTTCAATTCGCTGTGTACGATTCCTTGCACTGCGTATTTTGACTAATGACTAGCAGCAGATTTCATAGTTTGTTAATGAGAAAAAAAGATTGATTTTTATATTTGTATCCAGGTATCTTTGCAACGATGATATTTAGGGATCTTCCCTCATTATACATATAAGCATATCCAACAACTTATATTCGTTGCGTTTTGAAATGTACCGGGTGTCTCAAAATAGATGGAACCCATTGACATGATAATAATTTATTACTCAGAAAATAAACTCCAAAAACGATTACATTTCCTGGAAGCTGATATGATAACAATTAAAAACTGAAGATTTGAGATCTCTAGATCAAAGGATACATTTATTAGAGCACATGTTCCAAATGACCGCCGTTGCGCTGCAGACACACTTGAAGCCGACGAGCGAAGTTGTCAATCACCCTGACACACTCTTCCTTCCTGATGGCACGAATCTTCTGGGTGATGGCCACTTTCAGTTCAGCAATGGATTGAGGACGATTCTCATACACGTGGTCCTTCAAGAACCCCCAGAGATAAAAATCTGGGGGGTTCAGATCGGGTGAATGCGGAGACCACTCGGGTTCGCGGCGCTTGCTGATCAGCCGATCAGGGAATCGGTGGTCCAGCCACTCCATCGTGATGTTGGCTGTATGTGGAGTTGCCCCATCTTGTTGGAACCATTGCACATCTCAATTCACGCCACGACGTGTCCCAAGTGCCCTCCAGAACTTGTTGAGCACCACAATGTAACGCTCCTTTGTGACAGTGACTGCCTCCTTGTCTGTGTCTTCAAACCAAAACGGTCCGATTATGCCATGTTTTGAGATGGCCACCCAGGCCGTGCATTTCACAGAGTGCAAGGGCCTCTGAAGCACCTCGTCTGGGGCTTGTGTGCCCCAGAACACATTGTTCTTGCTATTGACATACCCACTGAGCAAGAAGTGTGCTTCGTCGCTGAACCAAACATCATCAAGAAAGTCAGGATCCTCTTCGATCTTGTTCTCGAACCACCGGCACATCACACGTTTTGCCATGTCAGCTGGTGTGAGTTTATGCTTGATCTGGATCCTGTATGGGTACAGCTGAAGATCCTTGATCAAGATTCTTTGCACTGACGCACGTGAAAGACCCAGATCTTGGCAACGTCTTCGGATTGACTTTTTCGGACCCCTTCCGACAGAATCTCTCACCGCATTCACATTGTCAGGAGATCTTGCAGTCACCTTCCTGCCAGATCTGGGTGTTTCTGCTTTCTTGTTGAGATTGTTTACTGATCCTGTGGCTTGAAATTTGTGTGCCCAACGATAAATTTGGCTTTTCTGGGGATAATTGTTGAAGTTGAACTTCCTGCGAAATTTCGCTTGCACAGTTTTGAATGATTTCGTCTCCAAGTAAGTAGTGACGCAAAATATTTTTTCCTCCTTTGTCCAAGGCATTTTGATTGATAATTATTAGTTGTTATCATCGTCTCTCTTCAAATCTGAAAAAATAGAACGAGAACATTAATATTGGCAGAATTATTAGCAGTGACATGGGTTGCATGTATATTGAGACACCCTGTATTATAACGTTATGGAAATTTTGCAATCTTTTTCCCATTTGTATAATTACGACAAACTGTTGAAAATGTGGAATAGTAAAGTACTGAAAAGAAATTATATTAATCAACGATGCAAATCCTTATTGGTTACAAGTAATGTCTTAAATTTATAGAATGAATGTAAACAAACATATTTAATTTAGATTCACCCAATAAAACAAAATTCCGTTTTCTGTATTGCAAATGTGTGTAGAAAATGGCTTTTGCATCACTTAGGGTAACGTTGCTAAATTGAATCTGATGGTTCTATAATCATTAACCCAATATCATATCATGCATATTTCTACAATTTTAAAATAAACACATGTTTACAGAGATTATAGTCTTCATTTTGATTTGGTGGGAAATATGAAATTTCGTCTTTAATGGTCTACACCAGAGCTTTCCAAACTTTTAACGTTGGCGACAAACTATTTAAGCATAACAATTTTCACGACACATTAATTAATTTTTGTTATCAAATATCAAATATCAGATAATTTTTCAGTAGGTGGTTTATCTTGTAACCGATTTTGTTGAGAGAAAAATCAAAATTTTCAAAATACAAAAAACACTAATGTGTCGCGACACACCAGTTTGGAAAGCTCTGGTCTACACATTCCGCATTATAAAACCGCTTCTGTTTTTAAATAATTTTTAACATATGGGAATTTCTCTAGTGCTTTATCTGTAACGAGAAATAGTTATCATTACTATTATTACCATAATTAATTATTGACCATAAATTATCTACTAGCTATTATTATGTATTCATATTCAGAGATACCAGCTGTAAGCACGCAACCTTTTATAGCGCATCAAATGTAAAAATTTAATTTCAAAACACTTTTTCATGTTCATGTAACATTGAAAAATATATGTTTAAATAAATATTTTTACTCAGAAATTTAGAAAGAAAACACTGGTCTACAAATTTTGAAAAAGTTTGTGCTTCGGAGATAAAATGTGTTTCCTATTATGGATTTTCGGGTGCTGAAAACGAATATGACCATAAAAACAGTTGATTGGCTACACTTTTCAAGAAAATTTAAGTTACACATTTTCCGTATATGTATACCATATATTAGTAACACACCTTTATAATGCAGTCACTTATATTGATTCAACCCGTCGCTTCTTTGCTTGTCTCTTGTATTCAACTTCTGGAGCATCTCTTGTTATTATCCAGCAGTAGTCTGCTAACAATGATGGATTCCATTTCCCCTGGTAGCGTTTCTCCATCGCTAAGATATCCTGATGGAAACGTTCACCATGTTCATTGCTAACTGCTCCGCAGTTGGCCGGAAAAAATTCCAGTTGCGAATGGAGGAAATGTATCTTTAAAGACATATTGCAGCCCATTTTTTGATAGGACAACAGCAGGTTTTCCATCAGCTCCCTGTAATTGTCAGCTTTGGTATTTCCGAGAAAATTAGTTGCTACTAACCGGAAAGCATTCCACGCTGTCTTCCCCTTACCACCTAGGATACGATCGAACTCCTCATCTCTAAGAAGCTCGCGGATCTGTGGACCAACAAATACACCCTCCTTGATTTTTGCTTCACTGAGCTTTGGGAATTTACCACCGAGGTACTTAAAAGCTGCCCCCGTTTTATCCATAGCCTTAACAAAATTTTTCATGACGCCAAGTTTGATGTGTAAGGGTGGTAACAAAATCTTGCTCGATTCTACAAGTGGAGGATAATGGACATTTTTTGTTCCAGGTTCCAATGAGTGTCGGAGTGGCCAATCCGCCTTGCTGTAATGAGAAGTCCTAGCCCGACTATCCCATTCACCCAGAAAACAGCAATACTTAGTGTAGCCCGGCTGCAGTCCAAGCACGATAGCAACAACTTTCAAGTCACTACAAACCTGCCACTGATGTTTGTCATAGTTTATGCAGTTCAAAAGTTCCTTCATGTTGTCATATGTTTCCTTCATGTGGACTGAATGACCAACTGGAATTGATGGCAATACGTTGCCAACATGCAACAAAACAGCTTTTAGACTCAACTTCGATAAATCAATGAACAGTCTCCACTCATCAGGATTGTGAATAATGTTGAGAGCTGCCATCAGACCATCGATGTCGTTGCAAGCTACAAGGTCACCTTCCATAATGAAGAATGGGACAAAATCTTTTTGATGGTCACGAAACTTACACACTCTAACATTTTCAGCGAGGAGATTCCATTGCTGCAATCTGGAGCCCAACAGCTCTGCCTTACTCTTTGGCAGTTCTAAATCTCTGATAAGGTCGTTTAATTCATTCTGAGTTATCATGTCCGGTTTAGAAGATGTCAAGTTATAAACAAATTCAGGGTCTTGTGAAGTTGAAGGCTCACAAGTTTCGCAGGTTCCTTCATTCTCCTCGTCCTCTGACTCCAGCGAGAAAGAGTGTGGGGGCTCAGGAACGGGTAGTCCTTCGCCGTGAGGTACCGGGCGTATAGCAGAGGGTATATTCGGATATTGTAAAATCCACTTTTTCTTCTTGCAAATACCTTTCTTGACTGGAGGCACCATGCAGAAGTAACAATTGCTGACATGATCTGTTGGTTCCCTCCACAGCATTGGCACTGCAAAAGGCATAGATTTCCTTTTCCGATTCAACCACTGGCGAAGGTTTGTTGCACAAGTATTGCAGCATATGTGTGGGGCCCAGCTCTTGTCCTGATCTCCAATCTTACAGCCAAAATAAAGGTGATAGGCTTTCCTAATCACGGCGTTTATAGCACGCTTTTGTGATGCAAAAGTCAATTCTCCACAAACATAACAGAAGTTATCTACACTGTTTACGCAATTACGAGGCATCTTTGTTCAAATTAGGCTGAAAAAAATTCAGTTTCAAAGCAAACACTAAAAAGAGTTTGACAAGGGTGCACTCTATGACTTCCGCGAATGAAATGATGCTGTGGCGTAATATGTAGACGCCTGTGATACATCGACGCCTTGACTCTACTGCGCATGCGAGTAGTTATATTTTTTTTTATTTTAATAAATTAATGTAATTACATTGCATTTTAATAATTTTAAATTAGGCAAGGTTAAGTCAGGTTAGTATTTCATTTATATTAATATCAAAAACATTATGGGAAGCAATATGTTAAAATGATCCAATCTATTTTTTAATAAATAATTTACAAATGCATAATGTAATAGATAAATTTAAATTATGGTATATATATGTATATATTTACATTAATTTATTAAAATAAAAAAAATATAACTACGCGCATGCGCAGTAGAGTCAATGCGTCGATGTGTCACAGGCGTCTACATATTACGCCACAGATGGAGTCCAGTTAGTAGGGTGCAGGGTTGCCTGATATCTTTATAAATAGAGCCAATTGGCAATTTTAGGCATCATTTTCGTATTCAGTTAATTTATTATTTTTTGACCAATAGTTAAATTAATATTCTTTTCAATTCGCCGCTTGTAACACGATTTCAATTATGCGATGAATTTTATTATTAATTAGTTCGTAAAATATTATCCGGGTACATTTTATCTGGCAAGATTGCGGATCGAGTTACCAATTGTGTTTATCGTATTTAATGTGCGTAGAAGAATTATACAATTACTTTGAATAATAATGAGTAAACTTATCAAATATATATATATATATATATATATATATATATATATATATATATATATATATAAAACGATAAACTAATAATAATAATAATAATAATGTTTAAGCGAGTAATTGAATGTAAATAACAGGTTTGGTGGTTAATCGCTTATATATATTAGTCTATCCCCATAATAGTGTAGAATAAATGAATTTTAATTAGGAAAGACAAACGTTATCCCTATAATAAAAATAAAATGTAATTTATTTTAATTTTATTTAATATTTTTTACTTAATTTCATATAATACAAATATTAATTCAGAATGTGAATAGTAAATAGACTGTTATTAGCCTGATTTTTGCATTTCGTAACTACTGTATTTAAGGTAGGAAAGAAGCAAGTTATATCCGTGTGGTTATATGGAATAATGCAAGTAAAAATAACCATCGCAATAGAAGAAGCGTTGCTGTCTTGTTGTATAGTGTGTTTTTAACCCTTTCATGCGTAAGATAAGAAGTTTTTACCTCAAGTTTTTCTCTCTGTTGCACTAGAAACACCTTTCCTCCTGCACGTGTAAATTCCTTGAATGCAGCGGGAAGTGACGTAAATTAAGATAAAACTAACGGGGCCCGCGAAAGCGGACACGGCGGGTTTCGGAACGTTGGCGGAACGCGGCGGAAAAATAGCCATGAAATTTTTTTCCTACTGAAATCAACCTTAGATTAGCCTAACCTATCCCAGGCCTCAAATAGAAGGAATGTTTGTTTGTTTATTTTTTGTTTTTTCCTTTTCTGTTTTGTTTTTGTTTTAAACCTACAAATATCTCTCATGAAAGACCGTAAACCTCATAAAGGAAGGGGAGGAACAGAAGGGTGAGGTGGGCCCCTCAAGGGGCAAACCCAGAAATGTCCCTCATGAAAGCCGGTGAGGCCTCATAAACGGGGGTGATGAACTTAAAGAATGGGGCTCCCTCATAACGGAGGCGAGGGCCTCCAAGGGCAAGTTTCAAAGCGCCCCAATTTCGTCGGACCAAATGCTACGATACTACTTATATATATATATATATAATATATATATTTTTTTTTAATTTACCACCGATTCGTGATTGCATAAGCTGCGGGAGCGCTGCGGTAATAGGATGTCGCAATTAGAATTACTACTGATTCCATCTCTTTGGAGTACGTAGCTTGCATTCATGGATCATATATAATATGAAAAATTGTTACCGTTAACTCCAAAGCAACTTACAGCTGGCATTTCAAAATACCCTAAACTTTTACCCATTTAAGCGAAGAGAATATAATAGCGACAACAGCTACATCATGTCTTACTTTTTACTTTTGACTTCAATGATTAATTTAAAGGATACTATATTTCTGTTAAGGGGTTTTGTGGTGCTTTTTAATGAGGATTGTTTTATCACACTTTTAAGCAATTATATTTTTCTAAAGAAAACGTATGTAATTGGAATATTCGGTTTGTTAGTTACAAGTTGCAACGTCGTATTCATATTTTTATCATTACGTCGAACGTTGCCTCGAGAGTTTTCATGGTGTGTGAGGAAGTTAAATTTCATATCGCAAGCGCTACATTCGGTGTGGCGTCGCGTTTGTTCGTTGAAGTCGTTTGAAACGCCAGACAGCTCAGCAATTCAAAAATCGATGTCGATGGTCTGTGTAATCCTATTAACCTGAAGTGGATAACTGAAACTTTGCAAATTTCTGTGCACACTGCTGAGAGGTGATCTACCGAAAATCCTGAACCTTGAACAAAACCCTCAACTTCTGCAATACTCCCAAAATCACCTCCTCACGGGACTATGCACTAAATACTTTAATTGAAGAGATAGGAAATGAAAGGGAATTCTCATATCTGCATTTTTTAGTTATTTAACTATGAAACAATAAGATGGGATTCTAATGATTTTCTCCAGAGAGAGAGAGAGAGACAGACAGACAGACAGACAGACAGACAGAAAGAGACACAAAATACGCGTGCTAGTATGCCTGAATTTCACTAAGTAAATAACACAAATACATCCTTCTTACATAAAAACAAAGTAAAGTCCCTCTGGTTGCTTTGAACTGCTAAATAAGTCAAAAACTCTTTTGAAGGTCAGATCCTTCCCACAGATTTGACCAACCAGAACGCACTCTGATTGGTTTATTTAAAAAAAGAATTTATTCTATTACTCATCCAAATAACTGTTTCATTACTTTGGAATTGTCCGAATGGGTTCCTGAAATCAATATATTGAAAAAGAAAATAGAAAATCGGTTTAACTTTCATTTGATGAAAAGAATTTTGAATAATATGAAATAAAACGCATTCCATTGCATATTTTTAGCATTTTCATTTTCCTAATTTATGGGAGAAAATTACTAAATCGGACGAAGGTCAAGCTTTTCACTCCACTTTAGACCTACAGTTTAACGTGGAATCCAACCACGCCCCACCAGCAGCCCAGCGTCTTAACCCCTAGGCCACCCAGGGTACCCATTTATCTACCAAGCAGTTTCTTTATTGTGTGGAAGGATGAACAGCTGGGTTTTGCTGTGCGCCGGCTGCCGTCACCGGGACTCGATCCCGGGGCCGATGGATTCGTAGTCAGCGATGCTAACCACTACACCACCGAGGCGCATATATACACACACACACACACACACACACACACACACCATATATATATATATATATATATATATATTATATATATATATACAGCATCGAGGCACACCAAGGTTATATACGCCAAGGTTTTATATATATATATATATATGTTATAGAGTTAAATGCTAACAAAGACCATAAGATCCACTCTAGGTTAGCTGAAGAAGGAAATATAAAAAACAGAAATAGTGAATGAAAACAAAGAATAATGAAAACTTATACCATGCTTAGACTTATAGACGTGTAAAACTTTCACACTGGAATAGTAGTAACAGTATATAAAGTATAGAACAGACAAGACTCTCGTCCTCCTTCGCCAGCCACTGCTGACAGAAAATAGTAATGAAAAAGATTTATAGGAAAGTAAGAAATAGTAAAATGAAGAGAATAGTTTCAGGGTTCATTCACACCATGCGTACACTCATATCGTGTACTGTTACGCATTGGAAGACAGCGTAAAATAAAGAACAGCATGAATAATAAACTACTTAATCTAATCTGCACCATGCATTTTTTTTAAGGAATTTTTTATTTATTTATTATGTACAAGAAGTCATCATTTCGTGGTTGCATCATTTCTCCGTACTCTGCCAAAGCACCGTACCGAGAGACCCGCTTTCAAAAATTTACTATTTTCATAGCCATCCTTCGCACTGGATTTACTTAGATAAATGAGTACTGATCCATAGGCACTTCCAACTGGTCAGCACACACGAATCTAAGAATTCTTACGAAAGTGTAAAATAAAAAAAATATTTCCCTCCTTTTTCTTGGAGATTTATCAATATTAGGGTTGCTCCGAAAATTAAAAGATGTTGAAAAAAGCTCGTAAAACTTTGCTCCCCGGGCTTCTTCTCATTCTTTTATATCATATTAATACCAGAAAAAAATATTAGCTACATTGAAACATACTAACCATTGACACCAGGCAGCTGAAAAATATGCTTTATTGAATTAATTTATTATACTTAATACTTACATTTTTTAAATTTTTTTTTCAGATTTACTTATCATAAATAGCGTATCTATTAAATAAATCGTAGTTTTACTTGAGTTTATATAAACTTAAATAATTATTACAAAATTTAATACTTATTTTTTTGTCAAGAAGAGCAATAATTAATTACTTTTCAATGGTAGACGAAAACGGTAATAATAATGATGATGATCCAAATAAAAATCAAAGGATAATTCAAATATTTCCTTAAGAAAAGATAATATAATATGGCGAATAGAAAAGTCTATCGAAACACTCTCTGATGTTCGAATCCCAACGAAGGGGGACATTTTACGCTATTTTTTCTACCTAAAAGATGGACCAATGAAGAAAGAAAAATTTATAAATTTTAACGGTACAATTGCTGAAAAAGTATTAGAAGATACAGAAAAGCAGTGGATGAAATCAGGAATCGAAACACAACGTAAAGATAAAGTCAAGAAAAAGATTTTAGACCTTTACGAGAATTATAGGACACTCCAAAAAAAGAAAGGTTCCAATTCCAACAAGGTAAAGGAAGAAAATTTTGTTAGAGACCTTCACTCCTATTTTTTTATTGCCCATAAAGATGCTGATCGTAGAGTTCAAACTGATCGGTTGAAGACGACAGAACAGAAAAAAGAGGATATTGATTTCATAAATGCAATGAAAGAGGGTAGAAAAGTTCTTTTGGGATCCGAAGATAAAAAAAAAAAGTATTCAAAGTTCAAGCTAAAGGAATAGGGAAGAGAATTTCACTTACAGAATGGAGACAGACATGCGAAGAAGAGAGCTACAAGAGGCTTCAACTAGCGAACTTAACGATGAGATAGACATATGAAAATAAAAACCCACTCTAATAGACAGAGTTTATTTCCACAACAGTTTCGATGCCCACTGGCATCCTCCTCGGGTGGATACAGAAAAACGAATGAACCAAAACAAGAGGGAAAAAAACAGTCCAGGGACCGACCGTTAAGAAATTCGCACCTAGGTTAGATCCCATTCTCCCGACCCCGGAAGGGCATTTTCATTAAAGGGACCCGCTTATAAGTACATTCGCACCAATTTTAAAACTATCTTCCTGTTCTAAACATACAGATTGTATTATTTTTTTTACATAATTATTACATTTATTATTAAATTTATTACATTTAATATTGCATTATTATTTATTACAGAAATTATAAATTTATTATTACATTGGTTATTACATTGTTGTTTATTATACAGAACTTATAAACCGAAAAAAAAAAAACAACGAATGAAAAAGGCGAGAAGGAAACAATCCAGAGATCATTGAGAAATTCGCACCTAGGTTAGATACCGTTCACCCGACACCGGAAGGGCATTTTATTACAGGGTCCCACTTATAAATACATTCGCACAAATTAAAACTATCTTCTTGTTCTATACGTACAGATTGTTTCCTTACTCGCTTTTAGTAAATGTAATAATGGAAGTAATAAATGTGGAAATAAATATAAATGCAACAGATGTAATAATAAAGGTAATATTATAAATTTAATAATTAGGGTAAAAGTAATAATAATAAATGATAAAAAAAAAAATGTAAATGCAATAATAAATGCAGTAATTATGTCAAAATATTAGAATCTGTATGTATAGAACAAGAAGATAGTTTTAATTTGTGCGAATGTACTTATAAGCGGGACCCTGTAATAAAATGCCCTTCCGGTGTCGGGTGAACGGTATCTAACCTAGGTGCGAATTTCTCAATGATCTCTGGATTGTTTCCTTCTCGCCTTTTTCATTCGGTTTTTTTTTTTTTCGGTTTATAAGTTCTGTATAATAAACAACAATGTAATAACCAATGTAATAATAAATTTATAAATTCTGTAATAAATAATAATGCAATATTAAATGTAATAAATTTAATAATAAATGTAATAATTATGTAAAAAAAATAATAGAATTTGTATGTTTAGAACAGGAAGATAGTTTTAAAATTGGTGCGAATGTACTTATAAGCGGGTCCCTTTAATGAAAATGCCCTTCCGGGGTCGGGAGAATGGGATCTAACCTAGGTGCAAATTTCTTAACGGTCGGTCCCTGGACTGTTTTTTCCCCTCTTGTTTTGGCTCATTCGTTTTTCTGTATCCCCCGAGGAGGATGCCAGTGGGCATCGAAACTGTTGTGGAAATAAACTCTGTCTATTAGAGTGGGTTTTTATTTTCATATTTTGACCTTCACGTAGAAAAAAGTGAAGTTTTTTGCATTTATGATGAGATAGACATTATTGATGAAGATTATTTAGGACTAGATGATAGTGATAATGATGAAAATGTGATTTCAAATTCTGATAAAAAATCAAAAAGAAAGCGTTCGAAAACTATCACACTAGAACTTCCACGAAACCCATTCAAAAGTTAAAAAATATCTGAAATGGCTGATCGTTTAAATTTATCTTCTTGCCAAAGAACTGCATTTATGGCTGCCATCGCAACAGAGGGGGGAGTTGATTTGGAGAATATCACGTTGTCTAAAACAAGTACGAGGACAGCAAGTAAAATAGTGCGGCAAGAAAAAGGCGAAGAAATCAAAAGTAATTTTGTATGCCCAAAATTTCAAGAAAGGGACACTAAACCGTCTTCTGTAAAATCAAAATAAGATCAAAACGGACTGTTCATAACTGCCAAAAGGAAGAGGCCCACTCCTGCTAAAACAAAAATAAACCTGATGGCTACAGTTATAAACAATTACGCAGGAGTGAGGGGGCATAAACCTCGGTGAAGGCCAATCTTCATCTAATTTCCCTAGAAATAAGAAGAAATACCAGATTTTAAGCTCGTCTTTTTTTTTTTTTGCACATATACTTATACTATGATATATCAATGCTTTGTATTTTAAAATCAATTCTAATTAACCCTAATTTATTTTTATGAGGTTTATGTAACTTAATCTTAAGTAATAATACCTACAAATCAGACCTAATTGCATAATTCGAAAATCACAAAACCTCAATTTTACATGAGGCTGGTGGCATGGTGGCAAGGCTTAATATGTTAGGATTGAGCTAAAAATTCCCAAAAGTATTCAGAAGCATGATAGCAATGAGAAAATAACTGGGGAGCAAATATTCAAAATCATGTTTTTTTTGGAGCACGCTATAAATTATCATACGGTAACTTATATTACGTCCTTCGAATAGGAATCACCTAGATGAAGGGGCAGTGGTCCAAAAGGCACTTATAGCTAGCCAGACCTACAATTTAAGAATGCCCCATGCATAATGGGGAATAATAATGTGTAATACGCTTAATTTTTTTCTTTGGGAAACTTTGGTATACAGTATTTAAAAAAAAGAAAAAATCCACGTTAAGCAGTTTCCCTGAAGAGGAGCATGATTATTCGAAGATTTTGACTCCCAAGAGATCTCATCAAGCTTTCTATCATCTGAGAACTGTGCTCTGAATCCAGATCCAGCCAACGCCTCCTCTACATTTATTGCAAAAGGAAACATCGTTACTTCTATATAAAACTTTCTGTAGCGCGCTAAGTTAGATATTCCACGAGTTACCTACAAAGAACTAACATTCCTACACTGTAAACCCAAGTAAAATCCCTGAAATTGAAAACATCTATTCCGAGGTTTTGGCTCCCGAGAGATCCCATCAAGCTTTACTTCTATGCCAATGGGATATCAATATCATCTGAGAATTCCCAGTGCTCTGAAGCCAGACCCGATCAGCGCCTCCTACTACATTTATCGACAAAGGGAACATTACTATTTCTACTCTATCTTAACTAGCCCTTCCTCATGCAGCACCCTTTTAGTAAAAAAAAAAAAAAAAAAAAAAGGAGCAAAAGAAAGAAAGAAAGAAGGGGAGAGACGAGTAGCTTCCCATAATAATTTAATGTAGCTATTCGGAGGTTTTGACTCCATACATATATATATATATATATATATGTATTATATATATATATATATATATATATATACCGGGTGCGGCAAAAATAACGCCCTTTTTAGTTTATTCTCTTTTATTGAAGGAAATAAATCAATTACAGCATTTTAAGAGAAATAATAAGGTTTTTAAGAAAAATAAAGCATTTTAAGAAAAATAATAAGTACTTTCTCAGTAAAAAATAAAAAATAACTGGAATTTAATTAATTTTTGGTGTGGCTCAATACACCTTAAAAAAATGTACTCTACATACATAGTATTTACTAACCTAATGATCATGTTCAAAATGCTCCCCTTGGTGTTCAATACAACACTGAACCCTACCAGCAACACTTCTACAAACCTTTTGACACATTTCTACGTTAATTGTAGTAAATTTTTCACGAATTGTTTGTCTTAATTCAGGAAGTGTTTTCGGTTTGACCTTGTAAACAAGATCTTTCAGTACACCCCACAAGAAAAAGTCAGGTGGTGTTAGGTCTGGCGATCGTGCTGGCCACTCAATTGCTCCACATCGTCCTATCCACCTCCCTTCGAAATTTAAATTTAACCATTCCCTAACGAGTAACCCATAGTGGGGTGGCGCACCATCCTGTTGAAAGTAAATTCCATTCTGATTTCTAACTCTCGGCCAGAATTCAGTTTGCAGCATTTGTATATAATAATTATCTTGATTAACATTACTATCAAAGAATATCGGGCCTATTATTCCCATGGAAGAGATGGCTGCCCAAACTGTCACTCCTGGTAGGTTAACGTCTTTTTCCAAGATAACATGTGGGTTAACATCGCTCCAGTACACACAATTATGGCGATTGATATGCCCGTTCAATTTGAATGTTGCCTCATCTGACCAACATATCTTATCAAGAAAGGTCTCATCTTCATTGACTTTATTCAGGAAATTTTCGCAAAACTCTAATCGTCTATCTGTATCTCCATCATGCAAGCTCTGTAACACGCGAAGGATGTAAGGCTTCATCTTGTTCTTCTTTAAGAGTCTACGGACACTTCTGTCACTGATACCCAACTCTGTAGAAAGACGTCTACTGGATTTTTGAGGAGTGTGCAACAATGATTCTCTTAATTCATCGGACTTTTCTAAGGTTGTTGCTGAAACTGGCCTCCCTGATCTTGTGGCATCACTTACGCTTCCGGTTCTTTCAAATTTCCTAATTAGACTTGTGATATTGCGGCTCTGCACTTGTCGAATGTTAAATTCTTCTGATAAGAAACGAGCGGCTTTAGCTCCATTGTTATTGTTTTGGTAATAATGTTTAACTGCTTTCACTCTTTGTTCTCTCGTCAATCGCAAGGCCATATTTATTCAGAATTTCTGTAAAATAAAGAAACAAAATGATACAATATAAAACTAAAAATTATACTGTATAAAACTATAAAGATACAATTATTAAAAGGGCGTTACTTTTGCCGCACCCGGTATATATATATATTATATATATATATATATATATATATATATATATCGGGTCGGCAAAAAAAAAAGGGAGACCTTTTAAATCCTTCATATCTCAGCAAATACTGTACATAGAACCATGAAATTTTAGTATGTTAGTATTAGTAATTTTATGGTTTGTATGCCATATTTTAGCATTTTATCTGAGAAATTGGATTTATGGCGAATATTCCAGAAAAATATTGCTAATCATAGGTTCAAGTTGATAATTAAAGCGATTTTAATTAACGTAAGCCAACTGCAGGAGGTTTGGACAAGCTTCTCAAGAAAATCGATAAAACAGGAGATATCAAAAGAATACCAGGTAGCGGTATTAAATTTGGCCACCAAACAGTCCTGATTTAAATCCTGTCGATTACGGCCTTTGGGAAAATTTGTCACAGAGAATTTATCAGGTCAAAGTAAGAAATGTCGCTCATTTACGACAGCTTCTGGAAAAACTGAAAAAGTTTGTAGAAGTTCGTGGCAAACATATCGAGCAGTTTTTTTAACATCAAGGTATCATCATATGTGATTACTTTGTAACTTTTTATCTGCACATACAATGCAGTAGTAGTGTAAATGGAGAATTTCCAGTGTCATAAAGAAATGTTCAATAACTCTGTAATTTTCATTAGTTTTCTTTGAAATCCGATCACCATATAGGAAATTTACTTAGTTGTGGGGTGTGAAAAAAATATTGAAATCTGACCATAACTTTGCATTTTACAGCAAACGTTCGAGGTCTCCCTTTTTTTTTGCCCACCCGATATACCGGGTGTCCATTCGAAATGAAACAACTTTGTAACCTTATAATTTTTTATTAAATGAAGAAAACAATGAAATATTCACACAGTAAATAGTCAATTTCATAAGGCTTCATATGATATATGTGAATTATAACATTTAGATACATTAGAGTTCTTTATTGTATGCATTCAATATGTGCACCACTTGTAGCACGGACCAGGTCGCAACGGTACTCAATTTCCCTCCACACGTTGCCTAGCATCTCAGGGGTTAGAGAGTCCACCGCTTCTGTGATGCGCTCTTTCAGTTGAACAAAGAATCTGCAGTTCGACACTGGCACGACGGATGGACTTTCTCGGGCTACTACCAAAGGCGCCGCGTATTCGTTCAACATCTTCTTCCGATCTTGTTCGCCCTCCAGAGTGTTCCTTTAGAACACTGCCAGTCTCCTCAAATTTCTTGGTCCATGCATATAGGTCTCTTCTGGTGGGTGGTTCCTTGTGAAAGGTTGTACGGAATCGCGTTGCACCAGAGTAGGGGGCTTCAGCTCAACCATCCATAACACACATTTCGCTTTTTCTTGTGGGGTAAACATAATTCAATCTGAAACAAACAAAAAACATTGACAAAAACTTATGCATATGATGTAGTAATTGGCAAAGTTTCAACATTCTCACATTAATACTTTAAAAATTACAGTTTCAAAGTTGTTTCATTTCGAATGGGACACCTGGTGTGTGTGTGTGTGTATATATATATATATACTTTATGAACCTTACTGTTTCGTGCGTTGGTCTCTCTTCACACGGAGGTCAAGCTGGTGGCCCCGCCTCTAGCCTGGCTTGGTGGAGGAGCGAGTTGCTTTCTTGCGCTCTCCACCGTACATAGCCAGGCACGCCCGGCTCATCTGGTACCGTCCTGAGCCAGGCATCCAGTCTTCTCTTGAAGACTTCAACTTTGACCCCCGTTACGTTTCTGAGGTCCTTTGGAAGCTGGTTGAAAAGTCTTGGCCCCCTGACAACCAAGCTATTTTCCTTCAGAGTTGAGGAGGTCCCTTGTCGGGCCTTTAATTTGGGAACACTACACATTCTGCCTTTCCTATTTTCCAGTGTTGTTTGAGTGGTAATTGGGTTTAGTTTTAGGTTTGGTACCAGTTTTTCGATCATTTTCCATATGTAGATTATGGTGTACCTCTCTCTTCTTCTTTCCAGGGAGTACAGATTTAGTTTACGTAGTCTTTCCCAGTAGTTGAGTTCTTTGCAGCCATCAATGTTGGCAGTGAAATGCCTTTGCGTTTCTTCTAGTTTATTAGTTTCTTCCTTTTTATATGGGGACGTCAAAACTGAGCAGTATTCAAGTTTTGGTATAATCAGTGTTTTTAGCAGGGGAATCATTACTGTCCTGTCCCTTCTCTTGAACGTTCTTAGTACCTGTCCGGCGACTCTTTTTGCTTTATTTATCACTATCTGATTTTGTGTTTCGAATTTCGCATCATCTGTCATTATTATCCCGAGATAGATCGCTCTCGTGCTTCTTTGTATCGTCTGCAAAGGATGTTACTATACTGTTGCTGTTTACTCCGCTGTCTATGTCTGTTAGCATGATAATGAACAGGTGGAGCCAGTACTGTCTCTTGTGGTACTGAGCCATATATATATATATATTATATATATATACATATATATGTGTGTGTGTGTGTGTGTGTGTGTGTGTGTGTGTGTTTGTGTGTGTGTTTACTTATATTTAGTTGAACTAACTGTATGCACTTAATTTTTATTTCATGGAACGGGTTATGTCGTAACCAGTGTCGTAACACCGCTTCTCGTCGATCAGAAAGTTAATTTATCGACATTGGGTCTGGACAGTAGTTGGATGGGAGACCGTCTTCTGCCTCCAGATTAGTATGTAGTGACTCGTGGTTCGGATCCCACGTAATACTGTAGATCTCCTCCCTCATATGACCTTAGATGTTGCAAAGGAGGTTAAACAACAACAACCCCATCACCATATCTGATGGAACTACTTAACTGCCGAACTTATAACTTTTCAAGACTATCCCAAATTATTTTCAGAATTTACATTTCTGAACTGACCTCACAAACATGGCTATGTCTTAGTTCTAAAAAAAAATGCGTCCAACATTATAACATATAAAAACATATAAAATCAAATTTCAGAAAAAATATTAGATCATGTGGCTACTGAGTATGTAATGTTGCGGCCACCAGATTTTTGTCAAAGTCG
This sequence comes from Bathynomus jamesi, assembly GCA_023014485.1. Lineage (NCBI taxonomy): Eukaryota > Metazoa > Arthropoda > Malacostraca > Isopoda > Cirolanidae > Bathynomus > Bathynomus jamesi. Next base: position 504,922 of record JAJOZX010000437.1, read on the forward strand.
AAAGCCACGCCCGTTTCACACGCGATACCAATCACGGTGAACATAATTTATGCACGGTTTAGGCGTATGTTAAGTTAGGTGGAAGTACAAGATTGATTAGCAATTTCCCACTTCATCAACTTTAAGCCAATCAGGTGATATGGCGTGGCTTTCGATTTTGCCAAATAAAGTGTGGCCCCCAAAACTACATAGTACGTGCCGATCATGTTCATTACCTAAAAATTATGATTATTATGAAAAAAGAATTACTGTAGTAGTTAACCCTTTCGTTGCGGCGGAACTGAACATACTCTGCTTAGAATTTAAAAATTAGGGAAGCTTTGTGTACTGCATTTCGTCACGATACCGTCTTCCCCGTGTTCTGCTATACATAGAAAAACCAATATAAAACTCGATATATAGGAATAACAGGAAAAGTAGGGAAATGGATATATAATTTCCTTAGTGAGCGGCGGCAAGTCGTTACAGTACAGGGAGTATCTTCATCAGAATCAGAGGTCCTCATCTCAGTACCACAAGGAACAGTATTAGCTCCACTACTCTTCATAATCATGCTAACTGACATAGACGAGGACGTTACCAGAGACAGCACAGTAACATCCTTTGCGGATGACACAAAGATCAGTAGAAAAATAAGAAACATAGAAGATATAGGATCTCTACAAACCGACACAAACAGAATCTACAAGTGGACGGAAGACAACAATATGAAGTTTAACATCTAGAAATTTCAGCTGTTACGGTACGGAAAAAGAGAAGACCTAAAATCCATAGAATATTATACCCCAAATGGGCAGGAAATTCAGAGAAATTCCAGAGCAAAAGATTTAGGGGTTGTAATGACAGATGATGCGAAATTTGAAACACAAAATAAGATAGCAGTAAACAGAGCAAAGAGAATAACGGGACAGATATTGAGAACCTTTAAACGAAGGGATAGGAATGTAATGATTCCTCTACTGAAAACCATGATCATACTCAAATTTGAATACTGCTCGGTCCTCTAACATCCTCATATAAAAAAGAAGTCATTAGACAGCTGGAAGGGATCCAGAGAAGCTTCACAGCCAAGATCAATGGGTACAAAGAACTAAATTACTGGGAAATGTTACGCGAACTAGACCTATATTCACTGGAAAGGAGAAGAGAGAGATACACCATTATTTACACTTGGAAAATAATGGAGAAACTAGTCCCTAATCTTACTCTGAACTCTAACTCCCCAAACAACGGTGGAAGGTAGAAACGGTAGACTGTGTCGTATTCCCAAATTGAAGGCGAGACAGGGAACATCCTTAACCCTGAAAGAAAATAGTTTTGTGGTGAGAGGGCCAAACCTGTTTAATCAGTTGCCCAAAGACCTAAGAAACACGAAGGGAGTTGCAGTGGACATCTTCAGAAGAAGACAAGACGCCTGGCTCAGAACAATCCCCGATGAGCCGGGCGTACGTGGCTATGTGAGGTGGAGAGCACAAGAAACCAACTCACTACTTCACCAGGCCAACTCGAGAGGAGGGGCGACAAGCTTGACCTTCCCGAAATGGGGAATCATCGCGCGGAACCTTTGTAAGGTTGTAAGGTAAGGTAAGGTACGACGTACGTCATAGTAGTACATGAACTAAATTCATATGACGTAGGCCATACCTTCAGACTTCAACCGGTACGGTCAGGGTGCCGATCGGCTCCCGGGGCCGGACCTATACCAGCGTGCTATTTTTTCATTTACAGGGAGCAATTGCTTGCCGGACGTGCTCCCCGGACTACTCTTACTCTCCTGCGACATTAAGACTAATCCAAGCCCCACTACAACTTACACATGTCACCATACGCAAAGACATAGACACAATAGGACCATGTGACACATACAGAAGTATAATATTAACATATTACAGTACAACGTAGATGGCCTCACAAACAAAACCATGCAGCTTAGGGTATTCGTACACAAACAAAACATTCACATAGCACTTATACAAGAAACAAAACTAAAACTCACACACAAACCACCCACCATCCCTGACCACGGCGATCCGTCAAGATCGTACTGGGGGTCACGGGGGTGGACTCATCACTTACATACGTAAAAGCTTTAGCTACACTGATGCTACCCTAAACATTACAGACACAATCCAAGCAGATAACACGATAGAAATACAGGCAGTTAACATTGAAACAAGCGCAAAACACAACGCCACACTTATCAACATTTACATCCCACCAGATAGTTCACCTCAGGTGCCAGCCAATTACAATCCACAGTTACACAATTTGGCCTCTCTCACTAATGTCATCTTAGGAGGAGACTTCAATGCTAAAGACACTAGTTGGTACCTGCAAAACCAAAACAACACCAGAGGCGCCAACATAGCCACACAACTAAACAGCCTCTTCATTCTTAACAACACAGAAGAACAGACACACATATCACATCAAGCAGGATACTCAAAATCCATAGTTCTATAGTTCCATAGTTCCAAATTCCATAGTTTGAAACTATGAAATGACTTACATACTGATATAAAAAATATTGTGAATGTAAATTTGTTTGAAACCAAGTTGAAATCTCGATTAATAATGGCATACTAACAAAAATCTAGAATTAATGTCCATTAATATTGTTTACTAATTACTAATTTCTCGTGTGTAATCTAGTATTAAAAACACATTTCTTGGGATTGTTCAGTTCTTATCTCTCATGTATAATATTGGTTTCTTTGTATGGTATTGGTATAGTGCCTTCAATGGTGACCTTGTATTTGTCATGTCAGGAGTGATAATTTAAGATTAATACAAGTTTTAACTATTAATATTTATTTACTTATTTATTTTTTATTTATTAATTATTATTAATTAGTAAGAACTAGCTGTTTATTTTTAATAAGAGCCCAGTAAAGCCTAAAGCTTAAGGGCCAAATTAAATAAAATAAGTAGTCGAGCTTCACAATTATTCATGTCATTATAAATTGAAAAGAATGTATTTATTTTATTGTTAATAAAGGTTATTCAATTCAATTAAAAAAAACTCCTCCGCAGACATAACGTTCTGTTTCCCCTCACTAGCAACACATACACACTGGAGAACAGAAAAACAACTGTCATCAGATCACCTGCTCATCATCATTACAACACGTTCTACACTCTGCCCTAACAGCCTTAGGCACACTTACAGAAATTACAAGAAAGCTGATTGGGAACAGTTCAAAATACAGACTGAGGAACAATTCACCACATTAAACAGCACACCCATCATAAACATCAATACAACACTCAAGACATTTAATCAGATCATCAGTAATGCAAACAAATACATACCCAAGGGCAACATTAGGAAATACAACCCAAATTGCCTCATAAGGCAACGTAACAACCTCAAACATAACACACAAACACCACACACAGAAGCCATAAAACAGCAGATACAACAGCTCAGCACAGAAATAAACAACAAACTTAAAGAAAAACAAACAGAAACATTTAGGGAATTCATAACAACACTAAACCACTCCACAGATACATCCAGGCTATACAAAACTATAAACAGCATTACCCACTCTAACAGCGGCATTCACACCTCACACGCGGCTATCTGTCGCAGCCAAAATAATATCCCAACATATACAGGGTGTCCCATAAGTCCGGCATTATAGGAAAAATTCATATTTTTCTATTTCTACAAACCATAATTCATATTTTTCTCTTTCTACAGGCCATAATGTCTGTGAGCAAGGAAGAACGAATCCAGATAATTCTACTCATAGGAAATCGGAGTCAAAGAGAGGCCGCTGCTGAATTTAACAGACTGCATCCAGACCGCGAGCCAATAACACAGAGTTGTGTTAGCAGACTTGTTGCAAAGTTTAAGGAAACAGGATCCATAGAAGGTAAACCACGCAGTGGACCTTCAAGGAGGTCCACTGACGATGATACAGCGACTGCTATCCTGGCTCATTTTAACAGAAGTCCCAATAAGTCTCTTCGGCGATTGTCCGCCGAGACAGGAGTGTCGAAATATAGCATTCATCGCATTCTTCAGGTTCACAAATGGCATCCATATAAACTTCAGATCCTACAGAAATTAAGCGATGATGATCCCGACCGGCGGATGGAATTTTGTGAATGGGCTACGGAACAATATGCTCGGGATGACAATTTCCCGTCCACCATTCTGTTCAGTGACGAGGCTGTTTTTTATGGAAATAGTGAGGTAAATCGACAGAACACCCGCTACTGGTCTCAAAACAACCCTCACTGGTATACCTCTTCAAATGAACAAGGTGCATCTCGGGTGATGGTATGGTGTGGCATTTGGAAGGATCGCATCATAGGCCCCCTCTTTTTCGATGAACATGTCACTGGAGGCACCTACCTACATATGCTCAAGGAAGAAGCATTTCCAAGTGTCTTGAACGAAGAAGGAAATTTCCCAACATGGTTCCAGCAAGACGGCGCTCCTGCACATTACAGCACCCAAGTAAGGGAATACCTGTTCCAACAATTCCCTGGTCATTGGATAGGACGTCGAGGGCCTGTGGAATGGCCATCTAGAAGCCCGGATCTCACGCCACTAGATTTTTGGAAGTAGGAACATTGCCAGCCGGAAGATTTCCAGGCGGAAAATTGCCAGCCGGAAAATTGCCAGTGGGGAAAATTGCCAGTGAGAATATTGCCAGCCGGACTATTGCCAGTGAGAAAAAAACTAAAATTCACAAAAAAGGATTTATTTATTAAAATATTATTTACAATTTTAAAATGCTAAAACTTGTTAAGGAAAGGAAAGCCTCAAAAAGTATGAAGATTATAAGCAATAGATCGAAGAAATGTCAATTTATCTTCTTCATTATACTGACGGATGACTTTCTCCAATCTGTCATTGATATTTTTGTACTTTTTGGCAGTATGTCTCTCTTCCCCTCTTTCGAAGTGCAATTTCTTAGTCTGAGCTAAAGCCTTTTCGTTAAAGCTAACGAAAATATCACGACTTAACCTAACCAATCGTCAAGGGCGTACAGAGGACCAAACCTGGCATTCAATGAACCTAACCGGGTATTCAATAATTTTACCATAGGTTTCGATATATATATATATATATATATATATATATATATAATATATATATATATATATATATATAATAGTATATATAGTTTAATCGCGGTGCTGGGGCCTTCGGGCCCAGTAATTTTAATTATTTTATGTATTAACACCCAGGTGCACCACCTGGGGACCTAATCAATATGTGTGTGAAGGTTCATGTTTGTAACTGCTTCCATTTTGGAGTTATGGCTGGAACACACACACACGCACACACACAAACACACACGTCCTTTTTCTCAATTACTTTATTTCTTACTTTCTAAATTTTTACATATTTTTGTCACTGCCAATTTTCCGCCTGGCAATATTCTCACTGGCAATTTTCCCCACTGGCAATTTTCCGCCTGGCAATTTTCCGCCTGGCAATATTCCGACTGGGAATTTTCCGTACACGAGATTTTTATCTCTGGGGCCACTTGAAAGCGTTGGTATACGCAGAGAAAATTAGAAGTGTTGAACATTTGCGGCAGCGCATTATTGGGGCATGTAACACCATTACTCCTGACATCATTCACCGTGTGCTTGCTGACTGGGTATCACGTCTGAATTTGTGTATTGAAAACAATGGTGGACATATTGAGCACGTTCTGTAAATAAAAGCTTTTGTTTTGCCTTTTTTAATTATTTTTCCTATGATGCCGGACGTATAGGACACCCTGTACACAAGCTAACATTCTAGTTAATCAGTATGCAAAGATAAGTCACTTAAACAGAGACAACAACCAGAAACATGCAGACAGACAAACAGCCAGACACAGGAAAACCTAAAGACTCAACACGACCATTACACACTTCAATACAGACCAGACCCCCAAGATCATCAAAAACATTAAGAATTCGAAGGCTACTGGACCAGACAACATATCTAACATACACCTTAAATGCTTGAGCCCACAGGGAATACTAGCTCTCACAAACATCAGCACATATTCATACCAACACTGTATTATTCCTAACATATGGAAACAAGGTAAAATTATTACACTACTCAAACCAAACAAAAATCCAACAGAACCAGCTTCCTATAGACCCATTACTTTGCTATGCTGCTATGCACACCTTCCAAAGTAACAGAAAGACTAATCTTACAAATCACTAACCCACACATACCACTATCGCCTACTCAACATGGATTCAGACCTCACGACTCAACCACGACATTACTCACTAACCTGAAGCAGCACATCATGGATGGCATCAACTCCAGATGACCAGCTCAGTGTACACTATTAGCAACAATAGACATTAGTAAAGCATTTGATGCTATCCCACGCTTCCCTCTCATAAACAGAACCCTCAAAACAAACATGCACAATAACACCAAAAGGTGGCTGAGCAACTATCTTTCAGGAAGATACTCACATGTCACACTTAATGGCAAGTCAACCAAAAACAAGCTTTTTCCGAACGGGGTCTCTCAAGGCTTTGTTCTCTCACCAACATTCTTCATCTTCAACTTATACATGCATGACATCCCAACACCCATAGATAACAAGTTTACTTTATCATCATTTGCAGATGACATCACTCTAACATCCACCCACAACAACATCGACACCGCTACAAATAACCTACAAACATACATAAACAGTATACAAGACTGGCTCACACACAATAAACTCAAAGTAGCGCCCACAAAATCAACCATCACCTTGTTAACCAGCAACACAAAAGAACATCTGATAACTCCACAGCTTACACTAAACGACACCTGATAACTCCACAGCTTACACTAAACAACACCAACATTCTACACACTCACAGGACCAAAATTCAAGATATTAAAAACAAATGTACGTCAAGACTTAACAAGCTTAAGGTACTAACAAGCATAAACTTTGAACACCAGCAGGGAAACAACATCACTCATATACAAACAATATATTCGCTCAGTTATGGACTATGCTAGCCCATGCTGGGCACCCATTATCTCAAACAGACGCATAAACACCTTACAGACAATACAAAACAACGCACTTCGTATCATTACAGGATGTACTCAAACAACACCAATAGAACACCTGAATAGTATAGCCGCGTTTGGGTAGAGGAAGTTGGGGTGTTCTGAAAACAGGCCCATGGAGGGGCCCCCTGAGGGCCTTCGCCTCCAATATAAGGGGCCCCACTGAGGGACTTCGCCCTCAATATAAAGGGCCCCCTCAGGGTCTTCGTCTCCATTCTAAGGGGCCCCCTTCCTTAAGTTATTCACCTCATTCATGCGGTCTCACCGTCCTTAATGTAGGGCAGGGCCCTTGCGGGCCTCCTTCCTCCTTAAAAAAAAAATTCATCTTCGCCTTCCTTCAAAAAAAAAAAGATTCGTCCTTGCCTTCCTTCATGAGACAAATACAAACAAACAAACATTCGAGTACCTTTTGTCCGCCAGCGTTCCGTCGTAGGGCCGCGATAGTTTTAGCTGCAAGGGGAGCAACATTCTCACACCAGACTGATATTCTGTATATACACACACACACACACACACACACACACACACACACACACACACGAGTATATATATATATATATATATATATATGATGAATAAAACCACGAAGGAAAGGAAACACAAAAAGGTGCTCAAGCGCTTTCGTCTATATATAGGTTACAGAAAGAAAAAAATTAAATAAATAACATACATACACACAAACATATATATATATATATTATACATATCTACACACATACATATATATATATATATATATGCAATAAACGGAGAAGTAAAAATAAAAATTAAAAATTAGAGGATTAACAAAGAGGCACACAGATTTGTAAGGAAAAATATCGATTTTTAAGCTAATCCAGGACTGCATCATCACTAGTTTTTCACATCATCTACAGTTTATATTTTAAAAACTGTTTGCATCATTAATTCACCTATGGACCATTTAATGTTTGCAAAGTTAGTGCATATATAATTATATAATATATATATATATAATATATATATATAGTGGTGGATCAGATATCCGCATCATTTTTAACATCCGCATCCGCACTTCTGACTGCGGATGTTATGCGGATATTACTTCTAATAAATTATGCAATTCACAATTAAATTAGCTTATAAAGTAGCTTATAAGGCCCAGTCATGCATATTTCATGTAAAGTATTAATTATAAATGAACAAACAAATATATAAACCTCAAAATATAAATACCTGGTAACAGAAAATTGAATGAAACTTGTTTCATTGAATTTTCTATGGCTGAAACTCTTGAGAAAGTTATTATTTTTATCATAATGAAAACATTAATATTAATTTTAATTGTTGTGCATTGCCTGCCATAATAGTAATATCACAAAATTTGAAAAATTATGTCATATATTCATAATTCTATATTATATTGATAGATTAACTAAATATCCGCATCCACGGATATTGAAATTAAAGATCCGCATCCGCATCCGCAGATGTTGAAAAACTGACATCCGGTCCACCACTAATATATATATATATGAAACGAATAAAGATTTTGACAATCTTGATACCTAAAAACATCTTGATTGCAGAAATGTAGGGGCACTCAGAATATTGTTCTCAAATTAGCGGGTAATCACCTTAATTCTGATGAAACTAAACGTATGTCATTCAGGCGTATAGTTAAATTGTGGGATGGAATGCCAATAACGTATTTCAAAGTAATTCAATCGGATCCTTTTAAAGAGGCCACCTGGTTACTTTGTCTTAAATCCCCGTTAGAAACATTTATACCGCATAAGAGTATTGTCGAATTTTCACTTGGAATCAGACCTCTTTACTCTTAAATTTTCGCTTTATCTTTAAAGTTCTCTATTTCCTTCCAATCTCTCTCCACTGCTATGCTTTAAAACTTTCATTTACATTCTTAATTTTCTTACATCTTTTATCAGAGCTTCCTAAACAAACAGTCCTGTATAAGCCGTCCTGATTGCCGTTGTTCGTAGCCTTCTGTATCCATTGTAATATTCTCATATTATCATCATATTCTTATCATTTGTTTTCGTTTGTGCAATAAACTCAGTAAAATAACGACATTGTAGTGAGCTAGAAGATTTCAACACGCGACACATCGGTACATGTATAGGCTTCAACTGAAATTTGACTATGAGAAGATAAGCGTCCATCTTATTCATGCAGGCATATTTTAACTTTTCATACTAAGTGAATGTACACTTAATAAGGTCTTCAAACGCTTGCAGGAAGATTAAAACCTTGATTATAAAATGATTTAAAATAATATTTGCTGTCTTAGCGTCATTACTACCGAATGTGGAAAACATCATGCGCTTATTCGGATCTGTAGGTACTTATTTGAATGATATGTATTGCACAGAGCGATGATGGTGTCTGCAATATTAACCCTTTCTATCCCAATTTATTGTTTCGAGCTAAAAAAAAGTTTTTAACAATTAAAAATTTAAAAAATAGGTATGGAAACGAAACTTTGCTCAGAAATAATTAATTACACTAGAAGTTATATGCTATCATGTAATAAGAGACACTAACATAACTTTGGTACTTTAAATGGAAAAAATAATAACAATATTTGGCCTTTGCTAAACACAAGGGTAGACCATAGTGCTTCGATCCATTAAGGCAGTTTTTTCGTTTGTTAAACGTAATGGGACATCATACTTTTTGCATTATAGACGAGAGTAGCCCTTCATATAGTTTCTGCATTTCTTTTTGGGTTCTAAATGTTCAGGGCAATGTCCAAAAACTACCAGATGTTGCTATACAATTAAGTTTTATATTCAATTGCCATAAGCCACCATTGAATCTAGTCTGAGGAAAAATACATATACTTTTTGTTGATGGTGCCATATGGAATCGCTGGCACAGAAAGGGTTAATACTGAGACTGAGTTTACGTCATTAATAAGCTGTGGAGAAAAATACCGCGCGTTATTAATGGCTGGTGTGTACATATACAACTTTTATTTCCCCATAACTAATATAATGAAGGTTGTTAGAATGAAAAGTAATCTAATACAAAACAAGAAATTTATTATCAGTACAAATACTAGACAGAAAATGGTTACAATGGCATAGCAAACAGTGGTACAAAGAACATAATAAAAAAGGTGTAACAGATACATACATAGTTTAAATACGGCTAAGCAGTGCAAGGTATGCATCTAGTCGATACAGTATCCAAAGGGTACGGTGTCATAGCTGCCAGGCATCTGGTAACGTTTCCTATAAGTGTTACGACAAACCTTCGTTCCCCTAAGTTCCCTCACGCCCCCCAGCTTCTGCGCCCGAAAGTTGTGAGTCCCCACAACCAGGTGGGACTGTTGGTCAGTACCATCTAAGCTCACTAGATCCTTCATCGAATCGAATTTAACGACTCGTCGGTTCGCCTGGTTAAGCGTGATACCCTTAGCCTTCACGATATATTTCATATCCTTCCCCACCCTCATCCACACCCCATAAGTTTTTGGCCCTGTTGATACAAAGGAGTCAGCGTATGCACCATCACCATACTCATCCTTGATCTCGTCAGTTAACTCTCCGAGGAATTCCCCAATAGGAGGCATATATTCACCCGCCCTCTCTGTGAATATTCGTTATCTGTATCGGCGTACAGAACCCTCCGTCCAAGAGAATGCAGCAGATGCCATAGGTTGATACGTGTGTATGCCATTGTGAAACTAGCTAGAGGTATGTTTGTGACACGAGAGGTATCTGTGGCCAATTCAGTTCGATTGTACCTTATTATGTACGTGTTACTAACATTTACGATTTCCATGATCTCTTTATCGGGAGCGTTGGTATAATCCCAGAGTTCACTACAACTTTGAACTAAATGCACATTCCCCTTGTCTGTATTCTGGGCAAACTTGCCCCAAAGACTGTTTAAACACAACTTTGCGCTAAAGCGCTTGCCAGGGTTCCTCACAATTTGGGTGCAGTCAAGCTGTATCCCCTCACGGTCACGGTAACGCTAGATATAGGCCAATTTTTCATTTTCGGTATCAACTCCTCGCGGATACCCTGATGCTTCTACCTTATCCTTCAAAAAAGTGTTTAACGGCGTGAAAAGGTTGGGTAGCTTCTGAAACCTCCACACCTCATATATCTTCAATATTCTGTAGCCATGGCGAACGGCTAGGTCCAGTTCAGGGCTTGTATATACGCCTCTGATCTTACGCTGGTTGATCGTGTGATTACAGGACTCATTATTCTCCTCTGCGCACTTCACGCACAGAGGGAACATGAGTTTGTGGTCTATAACAACAGGCAAGATAGGCATCCATAAATCGCGAGGGGGGAGCACGTCTACGAAAGAGAGTCCAAAGTAGCGCTCACTCAAGTTAGCTGAGAACTCCTCGATGGTTGGCATGGCAGGGCCCACTAGTTTTTCAGGCGCACCTACGGGGTACGGATTGTTCTTCATCACGTAGGGATATAAAGAACAGAAGGCGTAGTAATGGAGCTTCACCCCATTCGTAGGCGGAAAGTAAAGTTTGAAGGGGTTTGTACGTCCTCCAAACAAGCTGTCACTGCATTTGAGGGTGTCCACTACCATTGAACGTTTGATGGCCCTTATTTCTTCGCGGTACTGCTCATCTGTTTCCATCCAGGCATCATATTCATGCTCCCACAAAACCTCGTGAGTGAAATTTGAATTTATAAGCTGATCGCGGTTACGGTTCCATGCGAGGCTGTCGGCGGGGGATCTTCCATGGAGATCCCCTGTGACGGCACACTCAGGGCGTGGGCATCCATGCCACCAGCAGCCGTTAAAGGAGTACACAGTCTTCTCACCAGTGGCACGGTCTTCGCTTGGACCATCCACCCAGAAAACACGGCCATTGATCTTAATGGGTACTTCCCCCGTGTTGCGGGCGTGTTTTATATATGCGCCTGTCTGCTGTTGTATGTGTATGAGTCAGTAAATAGCCTTATACCCATAACTGCGCGGGGCGTTTCGAGGAATGGCGGCTAAGGTGTCTTTAGGCATGAAGTTATTCTTGAATACACTAAAACATAATGAGGCGATCGTGGTTGCGACTTGTAGTGGATCACAGTTCAATCGGGTTATGTACAATGTACATACTTTTTAAGGCTTGAAAGCATACTCTAAGTACGCGTACGTCATTCACACAATAACGCTCACATTCATCAGCTATATTGTAAGGGTTATCTTCATTAAAACTGTTGCGGAAGCGGTCAAAATCTTCACGCTCACTATCACCCATGTTGGTGTAGTTAAAATAGTGCTTGGGGGGGACCGACATAATTTAAAGTTTCGCTCGTGATGAATGTGTAAGGGAAGTGCCCTTTTGAAACTTCGGCGGCTACGCCCATGACCTTGGGTAGCTTTGCTAATTTACATGGTGTGAATAATAAAGTGTCTTTAAACTGTACATTACCTCTTATTTGCATCTGTATAAGTTTGTTTCCTCTTTTCAGGGGATCACCTGTAAATATCTCGGATGACTCAAGCAGTTCCTTATAAAGGAATTGTGTGTCAAATTTTGCAGCGTTGTGGGCAAGAATATACACAGTCATTTTTTTGAACTTGTCGGCTAACTTGACAATATAGTTCACAAAGAGTTTCACAGAGCTGTCGTGTGCAATCGTTTTAAAAATGTTTGTCCGTTTACCACATTTGTGACACACATCACACTCGACTTCTATGCACTCATCGCAGATAGTCTAGCTTACAAGTGGATGTGGGATGACCTCTTTGGTTTCAGCATTCGAATATGTTTCTATATCGTAGTACAGTTATACAAGGTCTATTTTTATGCTTAGCGTCTCTCATATAACATATATGTTTTACTCCGTCCACTTTATATTCCTCGTGGCATGTAGAACAGTGAATTTCATCACATTTATGCTTGAAATTCCCCCAACTATCCATTGTGTGAAACATACCACACTCACAAATCCTCATTTTCCTGCACGTGCCATTCGATTTATGGTGATCAAAACAGATGTTGTTGAAAAACATGCGCTTCCATACATTACAGTCACGCTTCTCAGCTTCAACTACCCGACTTTCGCATTTGGAGATTTTACACTGCACACATACCATGTGGCAATCCTCACAATGTTTCAACAGATCATTCGTAAACTCGAGATAATCCTTATACAAATCGTGTTGTCTTCCATATTTTTGACTTTTATCATAGTTTACGTAAAGATCTCTGATGCGTCTAATAGGAAGGTAAGTTGCTCCCACTAGCCCTAAAACAAGTAGTGGCTTTGTACGATCTCGCACACTGCTTTTAAATACATACGTTGTTCTACCATCTTGATCCAGGCCAAACACGGCAAACCTAACTTTCATCTGTTCTACCTTCGCGATTACGATAGGCATAGAGCGGCTGACGTTATTTATTTAGATTTTAAAAAAGCGTTCGATACAGTTCCGTATAGAAGATTAATTGCGAAGGTCAAAGCGCACTGTGTACGCGGTCAGGTAGCTAACTGGTTAGAGGAATGGCTTCGTGCTAGGAGAGAGAGGGTCGTTGTTAATGGTAGTGAATCGGGGTGGTTGGATGTAGGTCGCGGTGTACCACAGGGTTCAGTGTTAGGCCCATTGCTATTCGTAATTTACATTAACGACATAGATGTAGGATTGACTAGTAACGTGTCAAAATTCGCGGACGATACTAAAATAGGCTGTAATGTTGTTAACGAGGACGATAGAAATAGGCTTCAAGACGATGTTAATAGGATTATGGAGTGGACGGATAAGTGGCAGATGCAATTTAACGTAGACAAATGTAAAGTTTTGCATATAGGTTCTCGTAACAATAATTACACGTACACGATGGATGATAGAGAGTTAGCGAGCGTTGACGACGAAGTAGATTTTGGCGTACCCGTATCTAAGGATTTAAAAGTTAGGAACCAGTGCCTGGAGTCTTGCGCAAAAGTTAATAGGATGTTAGGTTTCATAGCGCGTAATTTCGAATTTAAATCGAAGAATATTATATTGCCCCTTTACAAGTCCCTTGTCAGGCCACATTTAGAATATGCCGTTCAGTTTTGGTGCCCGTATTTGCGTAAGGATATTGATAGGTTAGGTCATTGCGCAACAAGCCCTATGAAGATAGGATAAGAGTTAGACTTGCATTCACTCGAAACTAGGAGATTAAGGGGGGAGCTCATGGAAGTTTTCAAAATCGTTAATAAAATCGATAACGTAAATTATTAACAGGAGCTCTTGGGGTGGTGATCGGGGATGAGTCTGTTGACAACTAATGCCAGCTTGTGACATGCCAGAGTGTGATATGCCTCCAAAAAAAAATTAGACTAACACGAACTTAGATGTAGCTCGTAGTGTAAACTAACCCACTTTTTGTCATTCTTTATACTTTTTTTCCTTATTTGCTTGCCTGTAACTCTCTTCATTGCATGTCTGTAGTTTGCATGGTATGATAGTGTTTGAGTTAAGAATGTGTTGCATGGTTTGTAATGCGTTCTTATTGTACTTCTTTTCATCTTTCACCCCTTTCCGGCAGAATGGGCTACATCCTCTACCTCCCTATGGAGTGGAGGACCGGTCTGCAACAGCTGGAAGTATTCTCTTCGACTATTTTTCCGACTTGTCGGCAGTGGCCGGCGGATGATTACGGTGTCCTTCTTTCTCTTTTTCTGAATGAATTTTAGCCCACGAGTGATAGGTTTGGTACTTACTTAACCCCATATTTTCTTCTTTTAACCCCTTTCTTTCTTCTCTCGGGCTAACCTTAGAGTGGATCTTAGGGTCTTTGTTAGCCTTAGCTTCTGTAGACCTGTAGAACTCTTCAGGACCCATATTACAGTCAAACTCAAGTTTACAGCCTACAGCCAGTTTACGGGCACGCTCCACTACCGTAGGCAGCCAAATTTTTTTGTGCCCGTGTATTTAGCACAGTGAACATATAAGCCAGGATTACGGCTATAAATCCACAGCCACGCCCGGAGTTTATATGCTTTTGGTAAATAACCGGGCAATTGAAGTTGAGTGTATAAGACGTGGCCGTATGTCCCGCAACACGGAATA
>JAJOZX010000437.1:522500-620000 GCA_023014485.1 Bathynomus jamesi
AAATTGACAACACTCGAGACTAGGAGGTTAAGGGGTGATCTAATCCAAGGTTTTCAAAATTATGAATGGGTTCGATAACGTAGATAGAGATAGCTTTTTCGAAATATCTCAATATAATAGGACTAGAAATAACGGGTGTAAGTTGACAAGTAGAAGGTTCGAGACAGCAGTTGCGAAAAACTTTTTTACGCATAGAATAGTAAATAGCTGGAATAGTTTGCCGGTAGAAGT
This sequence comes from Bathynomus jamesi, assembly GCA_023014485.1. Lineage (NCBI taxonomy): Eukaryota > Metazoa > Arthropoda > Malacostraca > Isopoda > Cirolanidae > Bathynomus > Bathynomus jamesi. Next base: position 522,732 of record JAJOZX010000437.1, read on the forward strand.
AATTAGTAGCACGTCTATAAACATGTTTAAAAATCGATTAGACGCATATGTTGATAGAAAGGGTATAGTTTAAGGTAGTAAAATTAAGGCTTTCTGGGGATAGATCCCACAGCTCAACACAAGTGTTGTGGGATATAGGGAGGCAGCGTCTTGGGTTAGGGGATACTCTCTGTCCTTACACACCCCATTTAAAGAGATTCCTCTGCCGAGCGGTGCCCCCCATAGTACTGTGAGGTATTGAAAAAACTCATGATCTTCACTTGCCCCACAAACACCTTTAAATGGGAGACCCAAAATGGGTGCACACACATTTCTACATTACTGTACAGTCTTTACAGCCACACCTACACTTTTTCTCGTAAGTGTATATATTGTAATGTATATGATTGTAAATTTTGACTTGGTCCGCAATCGGGTTCTAGGACAGTTCATACCAGGACAGCTCATACCAGGACAGCTCATACCCGGACAACTCATACCTAGGAGAACTCATACCTAGGACAACTCATACATAGGACCAGAAAAAAAAATGAAAAATTAATGAAAACATTTATTTTGTAAAATTAAAAATTAAATTTAAACATTTAGAATTCATGCAAGTTTAATGAAAACATTTTGAAATGAAAACATTTATTTTTAAAATTAATGAAAACATTTATTTTGTAAATTAAAAATTAAATTTAAACATTAAAATTCATGCAAGTTACATATATATATCGGTAGTGTAGTGATTAGCGTCGCTGACTACGAATCCATCGGCCCCGGGTTCGAGACCCGACGGCAGCCGGCGCGCAGCAAAACCCAGCTGTTCATCCTTCCACACAATAAAGAAAGTGGTTGGTAGATAAATGGGTACCCTAGGTGGCCTAGTGGTTAAGACGCTGGGCTACTGATGGGCGTGGTTCGGATTCCACGTTAAACTGTAGGTCTAAGGTGGAGTGAAAAGCTTGACCTTCGTCAGAATGAACAATTCGGGCGGAAGCTAACCAAAGGTAACCAAAGGTTATATATATATATATATATATAGCCCAGTTAGGTTCATTGAATGCCCGGTTATGTCAACTGAATACCCGGTTGAGTTCATTGAATGCCCAGTTAGGTCAACTGTACGCCCTTCACGATTGGTTAGGTTTAGTCGTGATATTTTCGTTAAAACTAAAGAAAATATCACGACTAAACCTAACCAATCGTCAAGGGCGTACAGTTGACCTAACCGGGCATTCAAATTTTATCCTATGTAAATAATGGTTCTTTATTTATTATATGTTTGCAATAAATAATAAATTTGTTGTTATTGTTTTCTTATCTTATTTTGGTTAATTTGCAGAGTTTAAACTTTCGGGGTGGATATAGATGAAAAGATCAACATTGGGGTGGTAATTGTTGAAGAGAGTATGAGTTGTCCTAGGTATGAGTTGTCCTAGGTATGAGTTGTCCGGGTCTGATTTGTCCGGTATAAGTTGTCCGGGTATGTGTTGTCCTGGTATGAGCTGTCCGGTCACGCCGCAATCGATATGGACCGTGACTTGATGGATACCGTAATGAAATTGACTAGATTCTTTGGATCTGATATATTTGCATGTCCCTTATAAATAGATATAGAGTGTAACATATTTGTGGATAGTAGTCTATTATGACTAGATCCTCTGGATCCAGAGATTCTATCTTTAGTTTTAAATCGATAATTAATTGGTTTTAAATTGATAATTATTTAGTTTCGTAAAAATTGGTCGTTGCCAATTTACCGGCGGTTTTACATAAATTTCTTATGTTCTTGTGGTTCGGAACCCACGTAAAATTGTAGGTCCCCTCCGCACCACGGAGGACATACACAATACACGATTACGAACACAGTTAGGTAGACTAGCCATGAGTGGATCCTATGGTCTTTGTTGGTCTGAAACATTATAACATTATAACATTATATATAATAATATATATAATAAATATATATATATATATATATATATATATATATAATATATATATATAGGTGCTGGTTAGTGTGCGGTCTACCTAGCTTTAGTTAGCCTTATAAGGCTAACTAACGAAACTATCACGACTTAACCTAACCACTCGTTAGGTCAACTGTACGCCCTTGACGATTGGTTAGGTTAAGTCGTGATAGTTTCGTTAGTTAGCCTTATAAGGCTAACTAAAAGCTAGGTAGACCGCACACTTAACCAGCACCTATATATATATATATATATATATATATATAGGTTATTCAATGCCCGGTTAGGTCAATTGAATGACCGGTTAGGTCAATTGAATGCCCGGTTAGGTCAACTGTACGCCCTTGATGATTGGTTAGGTTAAGTTGCGATATTTTCGTTAGTTTAAACGAAAATGACGAGAGCAAAAATACATAACAAACAGTAAAATTTCTTTAGGGTATTCCCGTTAACAGGAAAGTACCTAATAATAATAATAATAATAATCATAATAATAATAATAATTTTAACACACCCAATTTTATAACGAAATTTGATGCGCAGTAAAATTATTAGTTCACATTCCAGAAGATATTTATATATCGATGTAAATAACAGAAAACTACATATTTAAAAGTAAATAAACAATTAAGCATGTATTATGAATGCATAAAAAGTTTGTTTGAGTTTCAGATCGGATGAAAATAAGTCCGTTCCCCTTAAAAAAGAGAGAAATTAATTTATTTAAATTGAAATAATAAACCTTCATTTTATTTTTCATAATACTGATATTAAACAAAGAAATTGTTTTTATTTAAAATATGTTTAACCTGATTTTGTTTCTGTGATGTTCGCATTAGTTATAACATACGAAAACGATGCGGTAGAACTACACTCGAAGAGGTAATGTGGTATTTAATTATAATAATACGCTTTGAGTTATTTTAAGTTTTCATTTCTATTGATTAAGGGTATAAGGTTGAAAATTGAGTGTCAAACTCTGTTTTTGCCTGCTTTTATCTCATGAAGGAAGGCGAAGATGAATCTTTTTTTTAAGGAAGGTGAGGATGAATCCTTTTTTTTTTTAAAGGAGGAATGGACCCCACAATGGGCCCTCAAGGGGCAAGTGCCCTTCATTAAGGACGGTAAGACCCCATAAATGAGGTGAGGAGCTTAAGGAAGGGGGCACCTTATTATGGAGGCGAAGGCCTTCAGGGGGCCATTCCAGGGGCCTCTTTCCAGAACACCCCAACTTCCTCTACCCAAACGCGGCTATACTACTCATCTGCACACAGAAACAAAAATACTGAAAGTCAAAGAACATTTAGACATGAGGGGAACACAATTCATGGCAGCTGCGACAACTAACCCACAACACCCTTGCCACTACAAGTACAATCATGCACCAACACCTCGCACCATTAAGGTAACACCAGAGACACATTATAACCAAATACTCCATTCCATACCACGCCCCACAGACATCACACAGTACAGAAAACATACACACACACCTAACCCACAAAGCACTGACACGACTCGGCCCGAATGCGGTCCTAGGTGCGAAGCCGCCACCAATTGACAGGTCGGAGATCAGCCTGAGCAGATCGGATCGAGTTAACTTAGCACGATTCCGATGTGGACATCACCCCCAACTTACAGACATATAAACACAGACTAGACAACTCCACAGACGACACCTGCCACCTGTGCCAGGACACACCACAAACAATTGAACACATTATGACAGACTGAACCCCTCTAGCACAACATAGAACACAACACAACATCACTAGTGTGCTGAACCTCTGGTCCACTCCGGAGAGGGCGATCGGTTACCTGCATGCCGCCGGCTTGCTCGATCAGGGTGGACTGATCGGCTAACCAACAACAACAATAATTTCAACCGGGCTTCAATCCACTCTTGAGTGAGTTAAATTCGAAGTGTTAAAAAATAAAAGTAAATGATGAATGGTTTACATTCAAAGTGTTAAAAATTAAAGATAAATGAACATCAAAACATGGTACATTTAAGACTAATTTCTATTTTTGTATGCAGGAAGGAGGGGCCAACATCGAATGTCCGCAAAAACGCACCCCCTTCCCCACAAAATTTCTAGAACTGTACATTGCTTTAATATTACTCCATACATAAAATTTCAACTGAATGTCCAATATTCCACGCAATATTATTTTTAACTTATTTTAACTACAGTATTTGGTGAAATAATTTGACTGTTTCTAAAAGTTACAGAATACACAAACGTATTAGATAGTTTTTAAATGCGATTCTGTCGATGAAAAAAGAAAATTAATTGCTGTTTTTGTCGAAATCAGTTGTGACATCCATAAAAATAAAGAGTGTAATTATTACCGTGCGGATACAGACTAAATATTGCTGTAATTTAATTCTAATGGTATGCTATCAGTAAAGTTTCACTCCTCGTCCATTAATTTTATGACATTTTGAAAACAGTACATAGGTGTGGGTATCTATCAGTGTTGTAACACACACACACACACACACATTCACCACACACACACACACACACACAACACGCACGCACACATATATATATATATATATATACTTCAACTCCTTTTCAGGGAAATTGAAAAGGAGTTAAATTAAACTCGAAAGTACTCGGAGTGTATTTTCACTTAAATATATATATATATATATATATATATATATATATATATATATATATATATATATATATTATATACTGTATATGTAATCGCTTTCGGATCGACTGCTACGAAAATAATATTTTTGAAAAACCGAGATTTTTAATTTTCTTGCTAATGAAATAGTTTGACTTCTTTTTTCATTTTTTACTAAAAATTTTGAGAATAAAAACTGTATTTCCTTGATTACGAGGAAAAAGTGCATGTCCAGTCAACCTATAACACAAATTCTTCTGATCTAATATAACCAACCAGTTCAAAGAAGTTAGCAGTGTGGGTGTAATTGTGAGCATGGTTTTAATGGTAACAAATAATACGGTCAAGTGCGAATGTGGTGTGTGTGTGTGTGTATATGTATATATATATATATATATATATATATATATATATATATATATACACACACACACAGTATGTATATGTATATATATATACACCCTCGTAACCTCGTAGTAGTTCCGTGCGTCGGTCTTTCTTCACACGAAGGTCAAACCGGTGGCCTCACCTCTGGCCTGGCCTGATGGAGGATCAAGTTGTTCTCTTGCTATATCCATCGCACATAAATCCTCTTTATTATTATTAAAGGATAACTAATCTATATACTCTAAATATAAAATTATTGTAAAATTAAAGATTAAAAATAAAAAATAAAAAATAAAAAGAATGAGTTATTTCACGAAATTTGATCAATGGTTCTTAATTTACAAGAAACAGGGGCCAAAATAGCGTTCTATACTCTCGTTCGTTATATTTTTCAAGTAGTGTTGATTGAGGAAAATTCCTTTGGAGTCATAACAGACGGTCAATTCAGCCATGGATTATCCCAAGCCAGTATGAGGAATGAGCAGGTGAGGTACATTAACGGGCTCACTGCACGTAATGTATTGTATTTAACTCGACTACAGTTCCCCTTTTAAAGGGGACTTATCTTTCCCCGGTTGGTGGCGTTACTCCCCGTCTCATCGCCCTCTGGTGGATAAATGATGCAAAACGGAACAACCAACCAACAAATGACAGTCGGTCATTGGCGACGAATACGCTTAATTGGGAAATGAATTTTTTTTTTAATAAATAAACGTAGCATTTCATTAATTCATTTTATTTAAACTTTCTTTAACACAAAATTATATTTTGTAAAAGTTATACGTAAAAAAATTGGTTAGCTTGGTTAGGCGAGATCGTTTTGGTTCGTTTTTATTCTCTTTGTTTCTGGAGAAACAAATTCGTGCAAAAAACGAAATTTTTGTTTGACGTTTTCATGATTTATTTGGTGGTAAAAACGTCAGAGAACTCGTTTTGCATCTTTCCCACGAACTTTTAGAAAATAAAATTTACATAAAGTTTAGAGTTGGTTGTGTGTGTGTGTGTATATATATATATATATATATATATATATATATACATATACAGAGGGGTTGACCGCAGGTCGATCCTGAACCGTCGTTCAAACTCACATAAAGTAACACATACTGTAAAGTATATATATATATATATACACTGTTCAACCGGCTGCCCAAAGAATGAGTGATAAGCGGTGGATATCTTCAAAAGAAGACTAGCCACCTGGCTCAGAACAATTCCAGATGAGCCCGGCGTACCTGGCTATATGAGGTGGAGAGCGCAAGAAACCAACTCTACTTCACCAGGCCAACTCAAGAGGAGGGGAAACAAGCTTGGCCTTCGTGAAATGAGGAATCATTGCACGAAACATCTGAAAAGTATATATATATATATATATATATATATGCAGTAAGATCACAGAATAACACGTGATCTTATTTCTTTCTTGTCGTTGAAGATGTGAATATATCACGAAAGCGCTCGGATTTCGTTTCTTTTTCCTTTTTCCTGTGGTTGTTTGCTTATATATATATATATATATATATATATATATATATATCCGATGATTTTATACGACCAACGACGCGTTTGGATTTTCGAAATGTGGTCGATACTCTGAAAAATTTGTGCAAACATGTTTTTATTTGTTCATTCGAGATTTTTAATAAACACTTCAAACATTTCTTTTATGTTGTTGGGACACTTCAGACGTTCACAAGAGCTTCCAATGTTTAGCAAAATGCTTAACTTTCTTTTCAGAGTGAGCAACAATACATTTTTACCAAACAATTTCGTTTTTTTTCAACTTGAAGAATCTTCGCTAGATTCTCTCTTGTTCAGAAAACCACTTAATATGTATTCTCTGCTATCCTCACGGTTTCCAACTCCGTAGCATTAGGAAATTAAAAGCATGAAATGCTAGCCCCCCGTACCTGAATGGGGTAACACAGTTTCGTTATAAGCGAAGTGATAACACTGAGGGCATGGGCTCGACTCCTAATGATACTGGTTAATAATATTCTAGGAGTTAGCACAATAGGACGTATTCCGTATGGGTCTGAGCGCTCTCTAGTTTCTGGCTTTCTTGAGTGATTAATACACTCACGAAATCTGCTCAGAAAAATTGATACCTGAGAAGAAGCATTTAACCCATCTTGAATTGTACTGTGTGACGTAGCTGGTGTCATGAAAGTAAAACTCCTGTGTTATGGTTCATAGCTAGGCAGTTATATTTTAAGTTATACATTAGAATATTTTATACATTTTACATTATATATATAACTCTGGACCAAAAAATAGAACACAGTAAGTCCCTGGTCAACGTCGAGGATGCGTTCCTGAAAACCATAGCGTTATAGGAAATAACGTTAAGCGGACGTCGTTTCACCATAGAAACCTATGTTATAATTGAAGATGCGTTCACGGACAAGGAAACTCACTGGATATAAAACTTATTTATTAAAAAAAATACAAAAGAAACACAAAATAAAGACAAAATATACATTGTATATTAACTATAATAGATATACTATATTTACAAAAATATACAGCAGACTCAAAATTAAATTATCTACAAGGCCATCACAGAACGAGACTAAGTCTTCGAAGTAGAGAAGAACGCTCCCAGAGTTGTTTGCCTCGCTTCTTTTTTCTTATTGTAGATTCCCTTGTAACATTTAATAGCGTCGTCTACCATTCTTTTGACTTTCACTCTTCATTCCATCATGAGCTCCGCATCGGCAAGCAGATGCATTACTTCTTCGATGAGTCCAAAGGTTTTACCCAGAGTTTTGATGGTCAGAGTTCTAGCAGATTCTGCCTCCTCTTCACCTAATTCTTTGTCATCTTGTTCGGCGGTAAGAAAACGAGACGAACATTTTTGTCGAAATCGCCCAAGTCCGGTGGATGTCCACTGTCCAGGTGCATCGTCGATGAGGAACAAAATCTTGAAGTCCAAATCTTAGTCTGAACAATATTTTTTCCATTCGGGAATCGCGAAGTCGTTCAACCAATCGGTGAAAATTGATTCGGTAATCCACGCTTTCTTCTTGGTTTTTCAATGGACCAGAAGATGACTTGGATAAACCTCTCAGAGCACGCGGATTCTGGAAATGATAGACGCAAAGAGGTTTCATCTTAGGAGTTTCCATGCTTGAGAGTGACGACGAAGCAGTTCTTTTTTCAGCTATAGTGCAAGTAAACATGCTTTACCTGCCGTTTACCGGGAAAAAACTGATGCGAATTCTCTCCTGCATGCCGTTTAAATACTGCTCGGCGCGCGGGAAAAGTGACGTCAGGAGGAGTACGGCCTCGGTGAGGCCAGAATTCTCTGGAAAATTCTCGAAACCACCTAGTGGTAAAAAAAAGATTGGAACGCAACAACGTTAAAGTGGATAATGAGGACAACGTTATGAGAAAATATCCATGAATAATTGGCAACGTTAAATCGATATAACGTTAAGCGAGAGGACGTTAAGCGGGGACTCACTGTACTGTTTCAAATGCGCTCTTGACCTTCATATCTTTAAGTTATGCCTCTTTATAAAGGAATATCGAGTATCTGTGACGTCATTATTATAAAAAGCCACCTCTGTGTGCCAGTTTTGAAAAAAAATAGCAAAACCCTTATTAAATAGTAAAAAATTAATGCATAGCGACATACCAAAATATTGGCATATCTTGTCAAGTGTTAAAAAAATAGAATAAATTCATTATGTTTATTGAGTACTGCCAATATAATAGACTTTTATCAAAGACTTTTTAACTCTGCGTCTTAGTATTTAGTTGGTTCATCCTTATTCCTGATTACGGCCTCCAATCGACGTGGCATCGAGTTGACAAGACTCTTGCATTCTTTTCTAATTATCGATTGCCAGGTTATCATCAAACCTGCAGAGTTAAAACGTCTTTGATAAAGGTTTAATATATTGGCAGTACTCAATAAACAATGAATTTATTTTTTTTGTAACACAAACAAGATATGCCAATATTTTGGTAGATCGCTGTGCATTAACTTTTCACTATTTAATAAGTTTTTTGCTATTTTTCTTCTGAACTGGCTCACAGAGGTATGTTTTATCATAATGGCGTCACAGATACTCAATATTTCTCCTAAAGGTGTATAACTTAAAGGTACTATCAATGTCTTGAACGCATTTGAGACAGTCTTCTATTTATTTGGTTCGGAGTTTATATATATATATAATATATATATATATATATATATCTATAATATTTCAACTATAAAACATTTAAACTCAACTAAAACGATTGCTAAACTTGGTGTACCCCAGGTTCAGTCTTGGGTCCACTGTTATTTTTATGAAATATAAATGACCTTCCTCGGTCTTCTGAAGTACTTAACTTCATAATGTTTGCAAACGATACAGCAGTATCCTTTTCTTCCAAAGAAGCTAAATCAGCTAAGGACATATTTAAAACAGAACTGATCAAAGTTATGAAATGGTTGACCTCCAATAAGTCTTTTCTAAACACCAATAAAACAAATGTCACGAATTTTACTAATAAACGAAATGTATATCTCGATGAACTAATGTTGATGAAATTGCCGTAAAAGAGTGCACTGTAGCAAAATTTCTTGGTGCAATACTAGACAAAAATTTGCAGTGGAATGACAACGTAAATTTTACTTTATTTCATAAAAAAATTTCAAGAAGCGTTGCTATAATGTTTAATCTTAAACATATTAGACAGGTTTTATCAACTCTGTATCGGACTTTTGTACTTCTTCATATAACGTACTGCCTCCTTATATCGGGAGACTCGGCTAACAACGTTTTAAACCGTATCTTTGTCATCCAAAAACGAGCAGTAAAGTTATTATCTGACGCTAATTTTCATGTTTATTCAAATGCATTCTTTAAAACGTTAAAACTACTAAAGCTCGAAGATGTAATCAAACTGGCACATTTTATTTTTATTTACGAGTGTAAGAACAAAATCATTAACTTACATTGAATAAATAAGTATTTTGTAACTCATCAAGAAAGTCACTCATATCAGACGGGAAATAGATCAAAGCATGTTATTCCTCAATTTAGATTGTCTTCATCTCAGAAATTATCCAGTTTCCATTATTAGTTCCTTTGTGTATTAATTATAATTTAAACGTGGCTTATATATCATGTATTATACTGTATTTTTATCTCAAATCAATCTGAGAGCCCAGTAAAGCCTAAATAGTAGGGGCCAAATTATATATATATATATATATATATATATATATATATATATATATATATATTACTCCAATTGACAGTATGATTGTATTACTGTATTTTTATAACATAAAAAAAGTTGTAATATTTATTTTATAAATAAATTTATAGATAAAAATAAATATTTTTACAATGACTTTAAAATTATTTAAATGCACTGTTTAATTTTCAACTATTAGTTCATTCACGTATTTTAAATTCATTAATAATTCTTATTCATAATTTAGGATCACCTGAAGATCAGGGGCCCCCAGCCTTCTTTAGTTAGCTTTATAAGGCTAACTAAAGAAAATATCACGACCTAACCTAACCAATCGTCAAGGGCGTACAGTTGACCTAACGATTGGTTAGGTTAGGTCGTGATATTTTCGTTAGTTAGCCTTATAAGGCTAACTAAAGAAGTCTAGGGGCCCTGATCTTCGGGTGATCCATAATTTAATCATAACTACCTATAAAGTGATGTTTTACCTTTAATTAATCTGAGGTGCCTAGTAAAGCCTAATAAAGTTTAAGGCCCAAATTAATTATTAAGGTAAATACTCCAATTGTCAATTACTTATTTCATGTAAAAATTATCGTAACAACATAAAATTGTAAACTTGTAATATCTATTTCATAAATAAAGAATTATTCATTATCATTTCACTGAAATGATAAGTTATCATTTCACTTTTATATGATAAAACTTATCTCAAATTTAGTTAATAATGTCTCCTACAAAGTGTGAATAATTACGCTGATTGAAAAACTCTTTCAAAGGAGAGAAGTTAGGGAAGAGTGACGAGCCCTGAAAGTTTAACCTATGCTTGAAAATGTTTTTTAAGTGGAATAACCGCCTTTATTGCTTTTCTCTTTCCAAATTAACTTAGGTTATTTAATTAAGTTAACTTATATTTCTCATAACTTCATAGAAAGAATCACGTAAATAAAATACAGTTAAAATATGATAAATTTATCCTTTAACCCTTTAGAGCACGGTGTTAACTTTACTGATTTTGCTCTGATTTTATTCGGTCTCAGGGAAGACTCCTGTGTAGTAAAGTGTTAAAAGTGGGTCAGATTCGATGAAAATAAAACTCATCGTAGTAAAGAAGAGTTACAAGTGAGTAAATAAAAAAATAGTCCTACATGCAAGTTAGACAAGACAAATATAAGTACAACAAATAGGTTACCTTCGAATATCATAGAAAAGGATTAGGCAAATACAGTTTTTGGAACCATTCTGTTAGAGAAAATTCTAAAAATATGAGCTCCGTCCACTTCTACTGTAAAGGAACACAAAGACGAGAGCACAAAGCTACTATAGACGCAACTATGGAACAATCTTCCTCAATCCAGCTTTCCTCCTGTTTATGACTTCCATTGTCCAGGCATCTCGAAAACTCTGGACCTTTTTGGCTGTCTTTTTCTCCTTCTATGGGGGAGGGGGCATGTTTTGCAGGCGCTCGCCTTAGCTCCCTCTTTCTACATAAAAACGCCATGTCTTGAATTTACTAAAGAAAAAAACGCAGAATTAGGGACAAGATTTTACTTTATTTAAGTGAATTCAGATATTATAAGAAGCAGACAGTTCCAATGTAAAACAGACTAAAACACTTCTCCAAATACAAAATTTATATCCCTCAACGACACATGCCTAACCCACATTACAAAAGCAACAATTAAATATTTTCAAAAATGACACCAAACACCACCCTCCAATATTTTAAAGAGCAGGAACGGCATTGAATCCAATGACACAAAAAACTGAAAGCAAAGCTCAATCATCAGGGGGAGATTGCATTAACTTTTACCGGAACTTCTGGACAGGAAAGGGTTAAAATTTGACGAAAGGTCAAGTTATGAAGAATGGATTTAAAACATCCGAAATCAATCTGAAAGAATAACGGAAATGATCACCATAAATCTAACATAATTTACCTTCATTAGCATGTCAAATCCCAACAGCGGTTATAGAGTTCAAACGTACTCGACATAATAATAATGATTGGGGTTGTTTAACCTTCTTCGCAACATCTAAGGTCATATGACGGACGGGACCTACAGCTTTACGTGGGATCAGAACCACGGGTCGCTACATAATCTGGACAAGGAGGACGGTCTCCCATCCAAATACTACCCAGACCCAATGTCGCTTAACTTCGCTGATCGACGGGAAGCGGTGTTACGACATTGGCTACGACGTAGCCCAGGTACTCCACATACACACACGCTCCAACTCCCAAATTCGATGAAAATAAAATCCTTCGCAGTAAAGAAGGGATACAAATTAGGGCAAACAAAGTTAGTTCTGAAAAAAAAACCATGTTAGAGAAACAAATATAAATGCAATAAATGGGCGATCTTTAATATAATGTTATAATGTTTCAGACTAACAAAGACCCTAGGATCCACTCATGGCTGGTCTACCTAACTGTTCGTAATTGTGTATTGCGCATGTCCTTCGTGGCGGTGGAGGGGACCTACAATTTTACGTGGGTTCCGAACCACAAAAACCTTAATTTTACTACCTTAAACTATAATACCCAATCTATCAACATATGCGTCTAATCGACTTTTAAACATATTTATAGACGTGCTACTAATTACTTCTACCGGCAAACTATTACAGCTATTTACTAATCTATGCAAAAAAAAGTTTTTGGCAACTGAGTACAAATCGCGCGATATTATAGGTCCTCTTTATAAATCATTAGTTAGACCCCATTTGGAATACGCGATCCAATTTTGGAATCCGCGTATGCGCAAAGATATAGACAAAATCGAAAGAGTTCAAAGACGAGGAACTAAGATGATTCCATCGCTTAGGTCATAGTCGTACGAGGATAGGCTTAAGGAGTTAAAATTGACTACACTCGAGTTATACTATATATATATATATATATATATATATATATATATATATATATATATACACACACGCGTAAATCCTGCACAATATATCCATAAATATTTTGTCAGTAACGCTTGCGTAACTTAGATGTAACTTTGGAGCAAGTGTAGTTTACGTCCCCCTGACGCAAAAGGGGACACAAACTACACTAGGTCAAAGTTGGGGAACGTAAACTACACTAGGATCTTTAGGAGACATTTTTTAAATGAATCCATCAAATAAAACATTAAAACTAACGAAAATATTACGACTTAACCTAACCACTCGTCAATTTATATATATATATATATATGCATATATAACTGCAATGACCGCGCAGTATATAAATGAATAGAAACGACATAAGTGTTAAGGAACGTTTCTGCACACGAGGAGGAGAGATAACGAATAATGAAAAATGAGGCGAACCGCCCGGGAATCGAACCCAGGGCCTTCCAATTGCCGGTTGGACGCTCTACCATTATGCTACGGACCTCACTCAATCACAAATCGAAATTCTCCCACATAGGGCAGAAACCAATGCCCTGAGAGGGCACCCTCGCAAATCGTGAATATGCGCATATAACTGCAATGACCGCGCAGTATATAAATGAATAGAAACGACATAAGTGTTAAGGAACGTTTCTGCACACGAGGAGGAGAGATAACGAATAATGAATGTGGGAGAATTTCGATTTGTGATTGAGTGAGGTCCGTAGCATAATGGTAGAGCGTCCAACCGGCAATTGGAAGGCCCTGGGTTCGATTCCCGGGCGGTTCGCCTCATTTTTCATTATTCGTTATCTCTCCTCCTCGTGTGCAGAAACGTTCCTTAACACTTATGTCGTTTCTATTCATTTATATACTGCGCGGTCATTGCAGTTATATGCGCATATTCACGATTTGCGAGGGTGCCCTCTCAGGGCATTGGTTGTTGTTGTTGTTTAGCCGATCAGCCCACCCTGATCGAGCAAGCCGGCGGCACGCAGGTAACCGATCGCCCTCTCCGGAGTGGACCAGAGGTTCAGCGCACTCGTGATGTTGTGTTGTGTTCGTTGTTGTGCTAGAGCGGTACAGTCCGTCATAATGTGTTCAATTGTTTGTGGTGTGTCTTGGCACAGGTGGCAGGTGTCGTCTATGGAGTTGTCTAGTCTGTGTTTATATGTCCATAAGTTGGGGTGATGTCCACATCGGAATCGTGCTAAGTTAACTCGATCCGATCTGCTCAGGCTGATCTCTGACCTGTTAATGGGCGGCGGCTTCGTACCTAGGACCGCATTCGGACCGAGTCGTGTCAGTGCTTTGTGGGTTAGGTGTGTGTGTATGTGTTTTCTGTACTGTGTGATGTCTGTGGGGCGTGGTATGGAATGGAGTATTTGGTTATAATGTCTCTCTGGTGTTACCTTAATGGTGCGAGGTGTTGGTGCATGATTGTACATGTAGTGGCAAGGGTGTTGTGGGTTAGTTGTCGCTGCTGCCATGAATTGTGTTCCCCTCATGTCTAAATGTTCCCTAACTTTTAGTATTTTTGTTTCTGTGTGCAGGTGTTCTATTGGTGTTGTTTGAGTGCATCCTGTAATGATACGAAGTGCGTTGTTTTGTATTGTTTGTAAGGTGTTTATGTGTGTGTTTGAGATAATGGGTGCCCAGCATGGGCTAGCATAGTCCATAACTGAGCGAATATATTGTTTGTAGATGAGTGATGTTGTTTCCTGCTGGTGTCCAAAGTTTGTGCCTGTTAGTACCCTAAGCGTGTTAAGTCTTGACGTACATTTGTTTTTAATGTCCTGAATGTGGTTTGCAAAAGATAATGATGTGTTGTATGTGACACCTAGTATTTTGGTTCTGTGAGTGTGTGGAATGTTGATGTTGTTTAGTGTAAGTTGTGGAATTACCTGGTGTTCTTTTGTGTTGCTTGTAAGCAAGGTGATGGTTGATTTTGTGGGCGCTACTTTGAGTCTATTGTGTGTGAGCCAGTCTTGTATACTGTTTATGTATGTTTGTAGGTTATTTGTAGCGGTGTCGATGTTGTTGTGGTGGATGTTAGAGTGATATCATCTGCATATGATGATAAGGTAAGCTTGTTATCTATGGGTGTTGGAATGTCATGCATGTATAAGTTGAAGAGTGTTGGTGAGAGAACAGAGCCTTGAGGGACCCCGTTCGGAAAAAGCTTGTTTTTGGATGACTTGCCATTAAATGTGACATGTGAGTATCTTCCTGAGAGATAGTTGCTCAGCCACCTTTTGGTGTTATTGTGCATGTTTGTGTTGAGTATTTTGTTTATGAGAGGGAAGCGTGGGATAGCATCAAATGCTTTACTAATGTCTATTGTTGCTAATAGTGTACGTTGAGCTGGTCTTCTAGAGTTGATGCCATCCATGATGTGCTGCGTCAGGTTAGTGAGTAATGTCGTGGTTGAGTGGTGAGGTCTGAATCCATGTTGAGTAGGCGATAGTGGTATGTGTGGGTTGGTGATTTGTAAGATTAGTCTTTCTGTTACTTTGGAAGGTGTGCATAGTAAAGTAATGGGTCTATAGGAAGCTGGTTCTGTTGGATTTTTGTTTGGTTTGAGTAGTGTAATAATTTTACCTTGTTTCCATATGTCAGGAATAATACAGTGTTGGTATGAATATGTGCTGATATTTGTGAGAGCTAGTATTCCTTGTGGGCCCAAGTGTTTAAGGTGTATGTTAGATATGTTGTCTGGTCCAGTAGCCTTCGAATTTTTAATGTTTTTGATGATCTTGGTGGTCTGGTCTGTATTGAAGGGTGTAATGGTCGTGTCGAGTCTGTAGGTTTTCTTGTGTCTGGCTGTTTGTTTGTCTGCGTGTTTCTGGTTGTTGTCTCTGTTTAAGTGACTTATCTTTGCGTAGTGATTAACTAGAATGTTAGCTTGTTGTGTGTATGTTGGGATATTATTTTGGCTGCGACAGATAGCCGCGTGTGAGGTGTGAATGCCGCTGTTAGAGTGGGTAATGCTGTTTATAGTCTTGTATAGCCTGTATGTATCTGTGGAGTGGTTTAGTGTTGTTATGAATTCCCTGAATGTTTCTGTTTGTTTTTCTTTGAGTTTGTTGTTTATTTCTGTGTTGAGCTGTTGTATCTGCTGCTTTATGGCTTCTGTGTGTGGTGTTTGTGTGTTATGTTTGAGGTTGTTACGTTGCCTTATGAGGTGGACTATTTCTCTAGTGTAATTTGGGTTGTATTTCCTAATGTTGCCCTTGGGTATGTATTTGTTTGCATTATTGATAATCTGATTAAATGTCTTGAGTGTTGTATCGATGTTTATGATGGGTGTGCTGTTTAATGTGGTGAATTGTTCCTCAGTCTGTATTTTGAACTGTTCCCAATCAGCTTTCTTGTAATTTCTGTAAGTGTGCCTAAGGCTGTTGGGGCAGAGTGTAGAATGTGTTGTAATGATGATGGGCAGGTGGTCTGATGACAGTTGTTTTTCTGTTCTCCATTGTGTATGTGTTGCTAGTGAGGGGGAACAGAACGTTATGTCTGGGGAGGAGTTTGAGTATCCTGCTTGATGTGGTATGTGTGTATGTTCTTCTGCATTGTTAAGAACGAAGAGGCTGTTTAGTTGTGTGGCTATGTTGGCGCCTCTGGTGTTGTTTTGGTTGTGCAGGTACCAACTAGTGTCTTTGGCGTTGAAGTCTCCTCCTAAGATGACATTAGTGAGAGAGGCAAGATTGTGTAACTGTGGATTGTAATTGGCTGGCACCTGAGGTGAACTATCTGGTGGGATGTAAATGTTGATTAGTGTGGTGTTGTGTTTTGCGCGTGTTTTAATGTTAACTGCCTGTATTTCTATCGTGTTATCTGCTTGGATTGTGTTTGTAATGTTTTGGGTAGCATCAGTGTAGCTAATGCTTTTACGTATGTAAGTGATGAGTCCACCCCCGTTACTCCCTATGTGGGAGAATTTCGATTTGTGATTGAGTGAGGTCCGTAGCATAATGGTAGAGCGTCCAACCGGCAATTGGAAGGCCCTGGGTTCGATTCCCGGGCGGTTCGCCTCATTTTTCATTATTCGTTATCTCTCCTCCTCGTGTGCAGAAACGTTCCTTAACACTTATGTCGTTTCTATTCATATATATATATATATATATTATGAATAAAACCACGAAGGAAAGGAAACACAGAATGGTGCTCAAGCGCTTTCGTCTAATGACATCCTCAGGAACACTGAAGTACATAAAGAGTTACAGCCTATATATAGGTTACAGAAAAAAAAAAAAATGTATATATATATATATATATATATATATGCAATAAACGGAGAAATAAAAATAGAAATTAAAAATTAAAGGATTATGGGAGAGGCATACAAATTTGTAAGGAAAAAATATCGAATTTTAGCACAAGATCAAGTGAATTATTTCCAACCAATGTTATAAAAAAAAAAAAAAAAAAATTTATACTGGAAATCTGCCCGGGATTTAACACTGCCTTTCTTGGTTAAAGTTCGATGTATATAAAAATAAATTGAAAAATAAAAGTTAATAGAGTAGCATACAAGTTTACCAAAGATTTAGCGTTCTACCCTTCTTATCTAAATCTGTTCTGAAGGAATTCCAAACAACAGGATCGAGTTGAAAAAGACCTTTGCTTATGTTGAAGTTATTTGTAAGTTGGATAATGGCAGACTCAAGAATATTTCTATTAACGATGTTGCTAGAGTGAAATAAAACTGAAGCATTATTCCAATCAATACAGTGGGATAACTCTGACAAATGGACAAAAAGGGCACTGGACGACTGTCCTGTTCTAACGGAATATTGATGCTGTTTTATACGTGTGTGCAAATCCTTTCCCGTCTGACCTATGTAAAAAGAATCTTGTCTCAACAAGGCAAAACGAACTTTCTATCGTGTGAATAATAACACTCGTACTTTGTCAAAAAATATTTTAGTACTTCCATTTTTCCCGGGCTTTTTAGGCATTGCTAATGTACTTAAACTTTTGGATATTAATGTAGTATTTTCATATAACAATATTGTGAAAAATATCATAGTAAAAAATAGCTCTACCAATAATTCAGGCATTATCTATAAAATTGGTTGTAAACAATGTGATTCCTTTTACATAGGTCAGACGGGAAAGGATTTGCACACACGTATAAAACAGCATCAATATTCCGTTAGAACAGGACAGTCGTCCAGTGCCCTTTTTGTCCATTTGTCAGAGTTATCCAACTGTATTGATTGGAATAATGCTTCAGTTTTATTTCACTCTAGCAACATCGTTAATAGAAATATTCTTGAGTCTGCCATTATCCAACTTACAAATAACTTCAACATAAGCAAAGGTCTTTTTCAACTCGATCCTGTTGTTTGGAATTCCTTCAGAACAGATTTAGATAAGAAGGGTAGAACGCTAAATCTTTGGTAAACTTGTGTACTACTCTATTAACTTTTATTTTTCAATTTATTTTTATATACATCGAACCTTAACCAAGAAAGGCAGTGTTAAAACCTGGGCAGATTTCCAGTATAAATTTGTATTTTTTTTTTTTTTTTTTATAACATTGGTTGGAAATAATTCATTTGATCTTGTGCTAAAAATCGATATTTTTTCCTTACAAATTTGTATGCCTCTCCCATAATCCTTTAATTTTTAATTTTTATTTTTATTTCTCCGTTTGTTGCATATATATATATATATATATATATATATATATATATATATATACACACAGTATATATATATTTTTTTTATTTATTTATTATTTTTTTTCTGTAACCTATATATAGGCTGCAACTCTTTATGTACTTCAGTGTTCCTGAGGATGTCATAAGACGAAAGCGCTTGAGCACCATTCTGTGTTTCCTTTCCTTCGTGGTTTTATTCATCATAAATATTTTTCACGTGTTACTTTCGTGAAATAATTTTCATATATATATATATATATATATATATATATATATATATATATATATTATAATATATATTCATTAGTGATGTAGCGGATGTCATTTTTTTCACATCCGCGGATGCGGATACGGATGAGGATGTTTGATTTCAACATCCGCGGATGCGATGCGGATATCTACATTTTCGTTATTTTTTAGGATATATTCGAGATTTGTTGTGTTTAACGTATATAATAAGTTATTATATAGAGAGAGCTGTAGCTATAATGTAGTATAATTGATTAATTGTACAATAATTGCTGTACTTTTCTCTGAACATATAAAATAATATCAAGCATCTAACTAATATAGAAATCAATTAGTGAATTCGTCTGCAAATAAATTCGTTATATTTTGTTGAGTTTCACCCACAATTAGAAACCATAATTGTGTTACCAGGATGCGGGACGTGAACCCAACTCAAATGCACCCCACCGACCTCTTTCCCCAACCTCTACCCTTATAGAAAGAGATCTTTAATTAGCTTGATAACTATTTATATTAAGTTTAAAGTTTTATTAGGCATATTTATAAATGAGTAATTAAAATAAAGTAAACTAAGATGTTCATCGTTTAATGTTCAAACTTAATTATAGGAAGGTTATGCTTAAGGAACATTAATTTTTCTGCCTTTTCTGCTGCCAGTCTGTTTCTCTTTCATCATATATTAATCCAGCACTGCTAAATAACCTCTCGCTTGGTACGTTTGTTGGAGGACAGGCTAAATGTTTCCTTGCAAGTTTACTCAAGTATGGATAGATATTCTGCGTATTTTTCCACCAACTAATAGGATTGTCACATGCAGCCAGGCGTTTTTCTTGGTGATAGCTCTCGATCATTTTTACTACATCTTTTGACATCGCGTAGGTCTCGTCATTGCTGCTTGACTCAAGAAACTGAGAGACAGATTCTGTGATAGATTTGCTTGTTGAAGGTGTTGGTTCTGTCACTGAAACTTTTATTCTTTTGGTGTGGCGAAGCGACAGATTCAAGAGATTGAAGCTCTTCAACTGCCTTGCCAAGTGATGATTTAACTCGTTCTAATGCACTAGGTGAAAATAACTTAGCTTTGTAACGTGGATCTAAGTAGGTTGCAAGAGAGTAACTTCATACAAGAACAGCCTCTCGTCTTGTCGCTTGCATCACTTTTGCGCACAATGAACTAGTTCTATTAATATAGTAGAATTTGATAATTTCCGCTTATTAATGACATTTTATCTCAACGGTCCACATCCGCACGACATCCGCAGTCCAAAGTGCGGATGCGGGTGCGGATGCGAGAAAATGTGCGGATGTTCCGCGGATGCGGATGCGGATGTGACCTACATCGCTAATATTCATTAATATAATATAATATATATATATATATATATATATATATATTCATAATATATATATATATATATAATATATAATATATATATTCATTAATATAATATATAATATATATATTATATATAATATATATATATATATATATATATATATATATATATATATATAGATATATATATATATATATAATATATATATATATATATATATATACATTAATATAATATATAATATATATATATATATATATATTTATTTATTAATTAAAGAGTTAATGAAAGGCAAAAGGAATTTTAACAAGATATTGTCAATTTTATACATTCCCGCACTGTTATTGAAATTGTTTTTAAAATGGATAAATGCAGATTCTAGAATGTTTCTTTCAATTATATCTCTGTTTTCAACAAGCGCCTTAGAACTATCCCACTTGATGCTATGATTACATCTGTACATATGGTTAAACAATGCATTGGAATTATTTGCTGTTCTACACGCATATTTATGCTGTTCACCCTAATATCAAACGTTTTACCCATTTGGCCTATATACTGTATACTGTTACATTGTGTACATCCGATCGAATACACACAACCAACAACATTTCCCGGGCTATTCTTTATTAGGCATGATTTAACAGTATTATTATACTTAACGACTACATTGAAACCAATTGCTCTAAGTAAAGTCGGAAGATATTGAAAATTAACATGGTAAAGTAGGCTAAGGATATTTTTTTGCTCAAATTCCTTTACAGTTACATTATTATAATATCTATTCTTGGCTTTCCTAAGGCAGTTATCTAAAAATGAAATAGGATAACAATTTAGTACCAATATTCATCATATTGCACAACTCGGGATCTAAAAATTCAGGACTGACAACTCTCAATGCTCTAAGAAACATAGCAGAGAAAATAGAAGATTTAATCGAGGGATGATGGTCAGAATAAAAATGCACATAAGAGTTATTATTAGTAGGCTTACGATAGGCTTCAAATTTGAACTGATTAGAGCATCTCCAAATTTTTAGATCCAGAAAAGATAAGCTTCCATCATTTTCTTTTTCAACTGTGAACTTGATAGATGGAACTAAATTGTTGAGCCTACCAAGAAATAAGTCAACATCCAAATTATTAGGCCAAAGGCATAAAATATTATCTATATACCTGTGCTAAACCAGGATAAACTTAACAATCGTAGGCAAAATTCTACTTTCAAAAAATTCCATATATAAGTTAGCTAGTACAGATGAAAGGGGATTTCCCATCGCCAATCCAAACGACATAGCATAAAACTTATTTTCAAACTGAAATTTACAATCTTTCACACAAAGCTTAATTAACTCAATAACAGTGTTGTGTTGAACAGGGAAAGAATAACAGTGCGGGAATGTATAAAATTGACAATATCTTGTTAAAATTCCTTTTGCCTCTCATTAACTCTTGTTAAGTATGTGTCTTCTCTCTTCATTCCCTGACGAGGTGTAGCTCTGAATACACGAAAGGCCTTGGAATCGTTTTTCTTTTCCTTGTGGGTTTGCATCATATATATATATATAATATATATATATAGGGGAACGTAAACTACACTAGGATAATGTAGGGGAAGTAAACTACACTAGGCACCACAGGGGTCCGTAACTTTTTGTAACATTACAGTACTACTATAATTTAACAAAGATGTGTCTGCCTGCCTATTTGTCTGTCTATCTGTCCATCTGTCCGCAGAAAAAACTTTTACTTTTTGAACCGATTTCGACCAAACTTTGTATGGTGGATGGGGGTGATGAGTAATAAACGAAAATATATATGTTTGACCAGCCCCTCCCCCACCAATTACTGGGCCCGAAGGCCCCAGCACCGCGATAAAACTATAGAAAAGAACGCAGCCATGAAAATCTTGAGCTTCACATTGTGTCAAGATTTGTGAAGTTTATTAAGATTTTCATGACTTTCGTTTTATTGACCAAATAATAATTGAAACCCCAGTAATTGGGGGACCCGATTACTGTCGGTTCAATTATTTGGTCAATAAAACTATAGAAAAGAACGCAGTCATAAAAATCTTGAGCCTCACATTGCAGCCGTAATAATAATAATAAAAAAGAAAATTTGTTGCTACAGTTTTCACAGACCACAGCACCGTGGTCAAATGGGGGTTGCTATGTAACGGATTATAATTCCACGCATCGACATATTTACCTAAAAAAAAACTTTCTGTAAGACGGGCGGGTATAGTGGGCCCTAAGGCCCCAGCACCACGATAAAACTATAGAAAGGAACGCAGCCATGAAAAACAATGTGTCAAGAAGATTTGTGAAGCTTAAGATTTTCATGACTATAGTTTTATTTGAAAATCAAGTTGATGAATAAATTCAGAAAAGAATGTAACCACCAAAAATTTTAGCTAGCCATGATAAGTAAAAATAAATGTGACAAGTTGTATTTGAAATTTAACTGCTTCGTGAGCTTCAAGTAAAATCTGTGAAGCTGCACTTAAAATTTAAGTGATTCATGAACTAATTGTAAATGTTAAACTCTAACTTGCTTAGAGAATATCCTGCCCGTAGGACGGATATTTTTAATAGTCAAGCTATAATTCACCGAAAATGTGTCTGTCTGTCTGTCTGTCTGTCTGTCCGCAGAAAAAACTTTTACGTTTCTAAACCGATTTCAACCAAACTTCGTATGGTGGATGGGGGTGATGAGTAATGAACGAAAGTATATGTGACCAGCCCCACCTCCCACCAATTACTGGGCCCGAAGGTCCCAGCACCGAGATAAAACTATAGAAAAGAACGCACCCATGAAAATCTTGAGCTTCACATTGTGTTAAGATTTGTGAAGCTTAAGATTTTCAGCAAATAATTGAACCCCCAGTAATTAAGGGGTGGTCGCAGGCCCTCCAATTACTGTCGGTTCAATTATTTGCTCAATAAAACTGTAGAAAAGAACACAGTCATGAAAATCTTAAGCTTCACATTGCCGCCAGTAATAATAAAAATTCTACTATCAAGCAACTGTTATCATATCTGTGCTTCAGTCCCCCAATTACTGGGCCCGAAAGCCCCAGCACCGCAGGTCTACCTAAATGGTCCCGTAGGGCCCTGTTTAGCTTGTAAACATAATTTTTTAAGAGTGTAATGCATATACTGGCTCAAAAACTTCTGTTCAAAAGGTAGGATGAACGCTATTTTTGCACAAAATTTGTATTTAAAACAAAAGGCGTTGCCTACAATTCCAGCGAATTTTATAGTAGTAATACTAAAAATATGCGAAGCAGAAAGTTGGAAATTAGAAGACTTTGTACCCTAATTTTGAGCTTATGTGCAGAATAAAAGTCTTACGTTATACTTCCTCTATTCTGAGGAAGTTCACAAACTTTGACAAGTGTTACAAAATTCGTTTATCCTGCGGTGAAGAAGGCATTGGGCAACCACTTCACTAATATGCCCTTGTTAAACTCATGAAAATGTCCACAGAGAGAAATAGGAATGAAAGCGTAAACGGAGTTACCAGTCAAAATATAGGCAATGTCGCGCTCGGCAAAGGAAGCAGCAGGGCTTCCCAGGTCGTCATCAGGCGAATTCCCTGCGACACCAACAAAGGAGTAAAGATTGGGACGTGGAATGTAAGAACAATGAACAGACCAGCAAAGTTAGAGAACATCAAACAATAGATGAATAGGCTGAGCATAGATGTCATGGGGTTGTCGGAAGTCAGATGGCGAGAAGATTTTATTAGTGGAGACGTAAGAGTGATTTATTCTGGTGGTGACAGAGCTGAGAGGGGAGTTTCAATTTTATTTAGAAGAAGGATAAGAAACACCGTAGATGAGTTAGACTGTGTCAGATAGAATCATGTGGATAAGAATGAAAGGCGAAAAAGTAGATACATTTGTCATGCAAGTGTATATGCCAACAAGCGCCCATCTGGAAGAAGAGGTAGAAGAAATGTATGATAGAATAGAGGAAATAATTGAGGCCCATGGAAGAAATGCTAACGTAATAATCATGGGGGACTGGAATAGTGTGATTGGAGAGGGAAAAGACGGAAGGGAGGTTGGACCATTCGGATTAGGTAGAAGAAATGAAAGAGGAGAAAAGCTAGTAGAATTTTGCAGAAGGCAAGAACTCATGGTGATTAATACTTGGTTCCAAAATCACAAAACAAGGAGATGCCCATGGAAAAAACCAGGAGACTCTGAAAGATTCAAAATTTACTTTATTTTGGAAAGACAGAGATATAGGATCCTGGAGCAGATGCTGACTCCGATCATAACTTGGTTGTAATGGAAAATATGGTGAGGCTGAAGACTCTGAAAAAGAATAAAGTAGGGAAGAAATGGGATACTGAAAAATTGAAGGGAGAACAAACGATAGTTTTTGCTAGAAAGGTGAATGAAGAGATAGGGAGGTAAATAAATGACGGCCACATTCATATGACAAGTGAAGAAAGATGGTGTAGACTGAGGGATACAATAAAGGAGAGTGCACAGGAAAATATCGGTGAGGTGAAAAGAGAAGCAAGGAAACCCTGGGTCACTACAGAGATGCTTGACAAAATGGAAGGAAGAAGAAGAGTATAAATACAGAAGAAGGGAGACAACAATACAGACAGCTGAATAACGAACTGAAAAGAGAAACTGATAAAGCAAGAGAGATGTGGCTCGAAGAGTAGTGCAGGGAAATAGAGGAATTAGAAAGGCAATGAACTGATTTAATATACCAAAAAGTTAAGGACATAAATAGATGGAAAAGAAGTAGCTTGGTAGTGCAAGAAATAGAAGGGAGAAATGCAGAAAAACTGAAAAGATCAGGAGATGTAAGGAAGAGATGGATTGAGTATATTGAAGAACTGTATGATAAAGAAGGAAGGAAGGAAGCAGATGAGTTGGAAGTAGATTGTATGGGACCGGAGATATTGGAAAGTTAAGTAGAGAGGGCTGTAAAAGAACTAAGAAATGGCAAGGCCCCAGAACCAGATGATGTACCAGCAGAACTTCTGAAGAGTCTTGAAGGTGATGCTAGAGAGGAGGTGAATGTATTGTGCAGAAACATGTATGACAGTGGAGACTGACCTGCTGACTTTATGAGAGTCTCTATGATTACTATCCCCAAGAAACCGAGAGCCACCAAGTGTTCAGAATTTCGAACCATAAGCTTGGTCAGCCATGCATCAAAAATAATGCTAAGGATACTAACCAGAAGACTAACGAACAGAGTTGAGCAGTACATTGGAGAGGATCAGTTTGGATTTAGGTCAAAATACGGAACAAGAGAAGCTATTGGTATTAAGAATTATGGGAGAGAGAGTGCTGTAACATGATCAGGAAATGTTTGTTTGTTTTATTGAATTTGAAAAAGCTTTTGACAGAGTCCAATGGAGGAAACTAATTGAAATATTGAAGAATATTAATATTGATTGGAGGAACCGTAGGCTGATAAAAAATCCATATCTTGGGCAGAGTGTGAATGTTAGAGTTGCAGGAGGAGAATCGGAGCCTGGATTGGTTGGGAGAGGGGTCAGGCAAGGATGCTCCCTGTCCCCCGTGTTATTTAACATCAATGCGGAAGCAATGATAATAGAAGCACTCTCAGATCTGGAAGAAGGAATCAGAGTGGGAGGTAAATTGGTCAAATCTGTAAGGTTTACAGATTACAAGGCATTTGTTTGTAGTACTGAGGAAGGACTGCAAAGAATGGTCAATAGCTTGACAACAACGGAGGAAGAATTCGGGATGAGAATTAATGAGACCAAGACAAAGGTAATGAAAATTGCAAGAAGGAAAGGAGCACAAATGAACCTAACGAGAGGAAATTGGACCTTAGAAGAAGCTGAGCAGTTTAAATATCTGGGAAGTTTATCAACCAACAATGGAGATTGCAATAAGGAAGTAAGATCTAGAATTGGTATTGGTAAGATAGCTTTTGAGAGACAGAAAAGACTACTTACAGGTAAACTCAACTTGAAACTGAAGAAAAGGTTAGTGAAAAGCTTGATATGGAGTGTGGTACTGTATGGAGCAGAAACATGGACACTGAAAACAACTGAAAAGAAACTCCTGGAAAGTTTTGAAATGTGGATTTGGAGAAGAATGCTAAAGATGAGCTAGAGGGAACATCAAAATAATGAGGAAGTACTGGAACAGGTGAGGGAGGAAAGAAGACTCATTAAGGTGATAAGAGAAAGACAGAAGAAGTGGATCGGACATGTGTTGAGAGGAGAAGGATTGTTGAAGGAGGTGATAAAGGGTAGATATGAAGGTAGAAGGCCGAGGGAAAAGAAAAGAAAAGAAATGCTGGATGATTTGAAGGCAGGCAGGAGCTACCATGCGATGAAAAGGATAGCTCAGGATAGAACACTTTGGCGGGACACATGAGTTGGACCTGCCTGATAGGCAGAACACGATTGATGGATGGATGGCATAACTGTATATATATAATGCGCCTCGTGGTGTAGTGGTTAGCGTCGCTGACTATGAATCCATCGGCCCCGGGATCGAGACCCTGTGACAGCAGCCGGCTCGCAGCAAAACCCAGCTGTTCATCCTTCCACACAATAAAGAAAGTGGTTGGTAGATAAATGGGGACCCTGGGTGGCCTAGTGGTTAAAACGCTGGGCTGCTGCTGGGGCGTGGTTCTGATTCCACGTTAAACTGTAGGTCTAAGGTGGAGTGAAAAGCTTGACCTTCGTCAGAATGAACAATTCGGGCGGAGGTAAACCAACCAAAAAAGGTGTGTATATATATATATATAATTTAGGGCATGGTTCTGATTAATCAGTTAATCATTGTTTCGAATTTAATCATTAATTAATAAAAAAATATTTTTGCGAAATGATTAATTGTCCTCGTAATTTCACCAGCATTTTACCTTAAATTTCGTAATGTATCATTTGAATTTGGCACCTTTTTGCATGTATAAACTGTCTAATCCGCCCATGCCTGATTTCTTGCACTAAAGCAAACTAAATGTTTGAGCGAAATGTTTTCTTCGGTCTTCTCTCACGTAACAGAAACAATGAAGCTCTTTCTTGCTCTTTTCAGAAGTATTTAATTTTTAATAATTTTTTATCAGTTAATCATTGATTAATTAGAATATTTCATCATTCATCACTTTTTCCTAAAAATTATTAATTAACCATGCGAGTTAGAATGTGTATTCAAGCTGAAGGTGGCCATTTGGAACATTTATTGTAGACTGAGCTGTACGTACTTAGCACTTGTTCAACAAAACAGATTATTTTGTGCGAACCACTCTTTAACTTCAAGTACTCATACCTTCGTAACCGTTGAGAATCGGACCCATAGAACATTTTTGACTGGGAATGACCTCAAAAATAATCTCCTGAAATCTTGACTATTTATAGCTGTTTCCTAGATATAAGTAAGGCATATGATAGGGTGAACCACAATATTTTATTTGCAAAACTAGAAGACAGGAAGGTTCCCATGTACATATTAAATTTATTGAAATTTTGGTATTCCCACCAATCTTTCACTGTTAGGTGGGGCAATGTACTATCCGAGTGTTTTGGCTCCTCTTGCGGGGTGAGACAAGGCTCCTTGCTCTCCCCTATGCTGTTTAATGTGTGTATCGACGGATTAATTGCTTCACTTAACGAGGCAACAGTGGGATGTTGTATAGATAACACAAGGATAAATAACTTAGTTTATGCCGATGATATGGTGTTAATAAGTCCCTCTGTTAAATGTCTGGATCGGCTACTAAACGTCTGCGAAGTGTATTCGCAGAAACATGATATTCTTTTTAATGTTACAAAAACTAAGGTTATGCAATTTCATCGTAAAAGCTGTAATCAGCCAGCTGATATAACGTTTAAAATTAATGGTGAAGTAATTGAGGAAGTACAAGAGTTTAAGTATTTGGGTCAAACTATTACCAGCTCCTTGAGTGATGACTCGGATATAAGAAAACAATCTCGAAGCCTGTGTGCTAAAGCGAATATGACCAAAGGAACTTTCGATTCTGTACAAGTGAAGCTAAAGACACTCTCTCGTACTTTCTGCAGTAATATGTACGGACAGCAACTGTGGGTGAATTATAAAAAAGGTTCTGGCAGAACTCTAAATTTGCTATACAACAGGTCTTTTAGACTCCTACATAAATTACCCCCGAGATGCTCAGCTTCGCAAATGTTTGCTACCCGCACTGTCCCGAGCTTCCCGGAGGTAACAAGACGTGCTTAACACAGTCTAATGCAAAGAATTAAAAAATCAACCAACCCGATCATCCAAGCTATCCATGAGTCCTGCCATTTATCCTCTAAGCTATGGACTTCTTGGTACGAAAACGTCTGTCTGTAGCTCCACTTAACTTCGACATTACAGTATTATTTCTAATCGATTGTATATATTTCTATCTTTAGTATATGAACTGTCATTGTAATTATAATATTTGTCATATGGACTTAGTCTGCCAATAAACCTTTTCATTTTCATTTTCATTTATATATATATATGATGAATAAAACCACGAAGGGAAAAGAAACACAAAGTGGTGCTCAAGCGCTTTCGTCTAATGACATTTCGAGCAAAGTGCTAAAATTGTCATTTTTCCGTACAAATGTGTTTGCTCCTCCCACAATTATTTCTATACTTACTATATCTATATATATATATATATATATGTTTATTTTTGTAACCTATATATTGTCTTGAACTCTCCTTTCACTCCAGTGTTCCTGAGGATGTCATTAGACGAAAGCGCTTGAGCACAACTTTGTGTTTCTTTTCCCTTCGTGGTTTTATTCAGCATAAATATTTTTCACGTGTCACTTTCGTGAAATAATTTATATATATATATATATATCTTACAATACTTCATGCTGGAGTCTGCAGAACAGCTGTATGGAAACAACCCATTTATTTTGAACATGATATTTGCCCATATTTCTCAACTACTATCGATGTTGAAAATTAAAAACTGGATCGAGTTATGCATATTTAAAGGTGGCGCAACTTGAAGCCTTATTATCATTATACAGTTTGGGGTGGCAAATTTCTTCAAGTTTGCGCCACCTTTAAATATTAATGAATTTAGCTTAAGATCCGTTCTGAGGTCTTTTTCCATAAAAGAAATGATAAAATCCACAAGGAGCTCTTATTTGTGCATTTTAATATTTTACCACTGTAGGGTGGATCACTTTTCACTTTTTTCAAAAGATTATAGCTGGTCAAAGTTTTTCCCATGATTTGGTTCAGTGGAAGTACACTGACACCATTTTTACCAAAATCGATCAATATTTAGGGGTCGCGCATCGACCTTGAAAATTTCAATTTTGGAAATTTGGCCAAATTGACAATTTTTTACTGAATAAAGATAAATCATCAAATGACCATATTTTCTGAATCCTCTCAGTGAAAGAAATCCTCTCAGATACTTACCAAGTTGATAGGACAAGTGGTTTAGAAGTTATACTCACCTTGAGATAGCATTAAAATTTAAAATACCGTATTTGTCCCTGTACCTCCATATGCTGTCTGCCATTGTCTGCTTTTTAGGATAAGATAAAACGAATAAGGAAAGATCAAATGTATTTCGTATTAAAACGGTTTACCGATATAACTAAACGCACTTACTCCGGTGCCCCTAACTAGGTTCAAAACCTGTATGAATCGTGGTTAGAACACACGTCATCTTAAGGCGTGCGCCATGTACTCTCTCTGCTAACTCCCTTTCCCTCTGCGCTACGTCATCTTGGCAAGTGACGACTTCTTGAAGTCACCGAGTTCTTTCCGGCTCTTTTCCACGAGCTGAAGAAGACCCTGCAGCTGTGACTCGTCTTTTGTGACAGTGTTCGCGTAATCTTCTATCAGTTTTATCCCTCTCTCTGCCACGTCGTTGGTAACTTTCAGATGCGAGATGACATTCTTCAGATCACAGTAGTTCTTATCTTGATCCCACTTATTCACCGGCAGAGTGAGCCACGTAGACGCGCACACCTGCAGGCCTGTGAACACGAACCACGATGACTCATCGATCAGGTCCTGAAGGCGCGTCGTGTCATCAACCGAGACGTTGTCATACGTGAAGTCCTCGGGCACAGCGAGGCGGCACAGCTTCTTTGCCATCTCGTGCTTCACAGTGTCTTCCACTTTGTCACTGCAGAGGGCGAAAACGACGGTCTGAGGCCTCAGATACCACAAGTGCCGCCTGATCACTGCCAGTGAAGCCTCTGCAATCTCGCGATCCACAGCCCTGTACTGCAGAAGACACTGGTACAACACAAGGTCATTCAGCGGGGCATCAGCTGCGACAGGAGCCGCCAGCCAGGCAGGTGCGTAGAGGAGTGCAGTAAATAGTACCACTCTCTGAAGTTTCTGTACCAGCTCGTCGTCGAACTCCAGCTGACCGCTGAACATCAGGAGCTTCGTGTAGTAGATGATCTGAAACGAATACGCACTGTGATGTATAAATACCGATACCACTCCATATAAGTTTGTTTAATGGTAAATTATTTATCTTATTTTTTCTGGTAGGGACTTCAAATGGCTGTTTGCAGAAGGCAATACAATATTTAACTTCTAATTCAAAATACCAACCTTGGCCATCCACCTCGCATGATGGTAGGCTCCTGGCGCATGAAGTGTGTGCCACGACGTGGCTGGGCCCCGAGTACCAGGAGTGTAATCTCCGCCACTTCTCGGTAGTCTTCTCTGACAAGACCAGAAGCGGTGCCGAGGAACTTGACTGCCTCATCTCGGAGCTCCATCAGCCACGTCACCTCCGCCAAATGCTCGATCTCCAGCTCGCGATAAGTCGAGAGGTCGAGCTTGCCCCACCTGAAACGGGAGTTATGAAAATATTGCATGAAAACGACTGAAGTTTCCCTTTTCGACTGCTATTAACATCAATAGTAGAAGGACGCTGATATCTCAATTGCTCTGAAGGCAAAAAATCATTGGAGAAAACAACTTAGACTTGAAATTCACCTTCTCCTCAGATACTGGAACAAAGGTTCAGTTGGTGCTGTGGTTCTTCCAAACGCGGTGATGACCACTGCCCCCACGATGAGCTCCATAACGTGATGGCGACAGCCCAGCTGGAAGAGCGGTTTACCAAGCATGTTCTCCAGCCGGACCACCGCACCCTGCACCCTCCCCGTATTGGAGGAAGTTGTGTCGAAGCACAGTCCAATCACGTTGTTCTCGCATCCCCAGTCTTTGAGAGCACGAAAGGTCGCCTGGGCCTGGGACAGACTGGTACCGTCAGCAACAGTCGGAACGGCCAGCAACTTTCCTTCTGTGCATTGGGGAGCTCCGGAGATGAGAATCGCCTGGCGGTGCTCCAATGATCCAAGAGAGTCCTGAAACGTATGCCATACATGCCAATCCATTATCGTCCACTGGAATATGTCAATCCACTGTCGTCACTGGAACATGTTAATTCACTGTCGTCCACGGTGAGGGCAAAACTGACCTTGATTACTTTACCGTCCCAGTGGACGACAGCATGCCTCGGAGATACGAAGGATTTCTGCACAGCTGTCGACACTTCACAACGATGTGCCACTCTTCCACGCGAGACGTGTCCTTCGAGATACTGAATTTGTCCAGGTCTGCGGGCGGATCTGCCGAACGTAGGACTGCCGCCACGACACTTGCCACCTATGTGCGAAATTGAAAGGAAATTGACAAGGATGCGTATGGTTTTATGTGACAAATAATCACTAAATTTTCCGTCGTTACGTCTATTATATCTTTGTCAAGGAAAGATCATTACTGATATATACACACCTGATTATTGGACATCCGGAAGCGATCAGCCACTTCAATAACAGCCGGTGCATTGAGGATGCGGTGAGGAAGGCTGATTGATACAGTTGATTCTCTCGGCTGTCGGTATGGTGGTTCTAGCTGTGATTCGGAGTTGCTCGATGATCTGCTTTCTATAGATTCATCGTCGCTCTCAGCTTCGGTTCCTAATTTCGTTTTGAGGTGCCTGGCTCATCACGAGATTGTTGTCTTGAGAGTTGCCGTTTTCTCTTGACAACGAACACTTTATCATTCCCACTCATTGTTGCCTGGCGCAGGCCCCGTTGATCCTCATAAAATTTAATATCTTCTTGTTTGTTGTTGTCTGAGAGCAGTCGACTTTTCTGTATCTCTTCAATAGCATCGGGAGCTCCGATGTCCCAGAGCTTGTTCAGATTTTCTGAAACTTCTCCCTGCCTTTTCCTGCGTCACTGTCTCTCATCTGCTCTTCTGCAGCGAGCGCCACTCTTCCCACAGTAACTCCAGTTTTCTTTCGCAGTTACGCCTCGTGATCGTCTTATACGTGCCATGTTCCAAAATGCCAGAACATGGCCACCGTGTCTTTTACGGCGGCCTTCCTGTCAGTAGTTTCCTGCTTGGCATATAAGAAGTACTGGAGAACTTGATGGGTGGTTGGCAATTTGGCACCACCGATCGAGGAAGATGGCTGACCAATTAAGAAGACGTCCGTGGCTGACCTTAGAGAAGGTGGTGCTGTTGTTGCTGCTTTCTCTTTTCCAGAATAAGTAACTTTCAGAGTCTTCCCACTCCTGGTTCTTAACAGTTTATCCATTGTACTAAAGTCTAGACTTATCAAACAAGAATCAATTGACACAGTTGATCTGTAAAAAGCAAACTGTGATTAGTAAAAATATTGGTCATAGACATAGCGTGTGTGTGTAATTGGGATTTTAGGATGCGCCAGCTACTGATGCTATGATTACGTCCATAACGGGGGACAAATACGATATTTTAAATTTTAATATTATTTCTAGGTGAGAGTAACTTCTAAACCACTTGTCCGATCAACTTGGTAAGTATCTGAGATGATTTCTTTCACTGAGAGGATTCAGAAAATATGGTCATTTGATGATTTATCTTTATTCAGTAAAAAATTGTCAATTTGTCCAAATTTCCAAAATTGAAATTTTCAAGGTCGATGCGCGACCCATAAATATTGATCGATTTTGGTAAAAATGGTGTCAGTGTACTTCCACTGAACCAAATCATGTGAAAAACTTTGACCAGCTATAATTTAAAAAAAAAAATGAAAAGTGATCCACCCTAAAATTTGTACAGTATGTGTAGCTCACCCTAAAATTTGTACAGTATGTGTGGCTCACCCTAATATATATATTAGGGTGTCCCATTTTTGACCAACTTCTTTTTTTCTCCGGGTCCAACCTCCTAATATCATTATAGCTGTCGCTCTAAGTAAGAAAATAGCAATTATTTTCTATTTGATGAAAATTTCGGGCCCTCTAGTCCTACAAAAGCAATTTTCCCCTTTTCTTTATCAAAAATTGTCGATTTTCGGAAGTCTTTCTCCTATATATTTCTTGCATTTTATTATAACCTCATTCGATGCACATTTTTGGATAGAAAATTAAACTAGCTATCGATTGATACCTAATTTACTATGCTTTTTTACCAAAATAGAAAATTAAAAGGCAAAAATGTCTATTTTTTAACATTTTTTCTACATTTTGTCTTGAATGGGATTTAGAGAATAGGTGTTACCGCCACCTATGAAGCATCATCCCAGTGCAGCTTCGCAGCAATGGGCCTTGGAATATATTTGAGACTCACAATATTTCGAAGGTGGGAACGACTCAAGAGATTGAACATTTCATGCTAGCTCTTGAGCCCCATCGTTTTTTTTTATTCAACAAACATACATTACCTTGAACAGAAAAATTACTTAGTAAAGCAAGTGAATGTATGAAATAAAATGTGAATACTGATAATGATTGAAGCTATTCTAGCAGTTGAACTAGGAACTCTTTAAAAGATGGCAACAAACTTCTTTGATATTCCACAATTTGCAGTTGTTTTCTTTGTTCTTCATCTATTGTGATGCAATTTGCAAAATCTCAATTAATTGTACTCCACGCTCAGCCGTATCATAACAACCTTAACACCCTGTACAAAATTGGAGATTTTAATAAAATCTCTGTCCTCTTTCCATGTTTTATCAGGTTTATTTAACCATTTTCCATTGCTATGTAGAACATCAAAGAAAAACCAAGATTTTGGTCCAGCTAGGGAAGCTAGTTTGGTTGATTTATTGATCAAAGGAAATACTGGTTTGCCACTTTGGGCATACGAGCTGTTTTTATCACTTCTATGTGATCTAATAATTTCTGTAGCAATGTTTCTTTTCTCTTCATCAGATATACTTAAAGAAAATAATGAAAATGGAATAAGCTCCTCAGTTAGGTACCAACAATGGCCTTCGAATATCTTGATTGTACGATGAGCTACATTTCTGTCCACTGTGTCACCATATATGTGAAGGTCACCATAGAAGTGTTTCACATATTCTTCAGAATAATCCATTTGTTTTCTGAATGCCAGCATTTTAGCAGAATAGAGAACAGATGCCATCCAGCGAGTATTATGTATTGCTCTCGGACGGAGCCTACGAACTCTGTTAGGTTGTATATGTCCAAGAATTTGGAGAACAACAACTGCGCATTCTCTATAATCATTCCTGATAAATATGTTTCCGGTATCTTTGTCGCTTAACATCTTCAAAACTTATTATAATGTTATAATGTTATAATATTTCAGACCAACAAAGACCGTAGGATCCACTCATTGCTGGTCTACCTAACTGTGTTCGTTATTGTGTATTGTGCATATCCTCCGTGGTGGCGGAGAGGATCTACAATTTTACGTGGGTTCCGAACTACAAAGCCTTAATTTTACTATCTTAAACTATACCCAATCTATCAACATATGCATCTAATCGATTTTTAAACATGTTTATAGACGTGCTACTAATTACTTCTACCGGCAAACTATTCCACCTATTTACTATTCTACAGTATGCGTAAAAAGGTTTTTGGCAACTGCTGTCTCAAGCCTTCTACTTGTCAACTTACACCCGTTATTTCTAGTCCTAGTTATATTGAGATATTTCGAAAAGCTATCTCTATTTACGTTATCGAACCCATTCATAAATTTGAAAACCTGGATTAGATCACCCCTTAGCCTCCTAGTCTCGAGTGCAATAAATTTTAACTCCTTAAGCCTATCCTCGTACGACTTCGACCTAAGCGACGGAATCATCTTAGTTGCTCGTCTTTGAACTCTTTCGATTTTTTCTATATCTTTTCGCATATGTGGATTCCAAAATTGGATCGCGTACTCCAAATGGGGTCTAACCGTCTAACTAATGATTGCATCTTTGATTTCATCTGTCTATTTGTAATTTTCAAAGTTGTATAAGGTTTTGTGACGTCTAAAGTCTTCCATTTATCTCGAAACTGTTTAAATAACAAATTTGGTGGGCCTGTGGTAGTGCCAAATATTTGAGTAAATGCAGGGGCTAAGACTCTTTTGTAAGTGTGATGCCTACATGCAAGCCACATTACCTTCCTTTCTAGGAGCTCTTCTAAAATGATGCAGGCTCCATTTATCCAACCTGTACTAGATGCTGTTGTATCAAAAACCAGTGCACAAATGTTTTGGTCCAAGTTCCAATCTTTTGCAGCATTAAATGTGGCGTTTGCTCGCATTTTACCAGAGGACTCCGGAATAGTTGGTATAGCAAGAACTTTTCCCTCAGGTGCTGAAGAGATCCCTGACGCAATTATTGCTAGCCTTTCTCCCATTTCCCCACTCTTATCAGAAACGAGCTTCCCATCCCAGTGTAAAGCACAATGTTCAAGTGGTATAAACTTTTCTTTGACCATTTTGGCTGTTTCAATTCTGCTTCTTATCCCTTGTCTGTGCATCGTTGATTTTGATAGTGATATCGCTCTGTCTTTATCGCAGTGACTTGCAATAACAGCAGCAAATCCTGTTCTTTGGCGAACAGAAAGGTTAAGACGATCTGCCATATTTGAAACAATAGTATTCTGTACAATATTTTTTCTTTTGTATGAGGATTTTGATGGAGGAGGCGTATAATCCTCATCTCTAGCATATGATGTACTTGGAATAGGATTTGGTTCATTAGGAATCGCTATTTCTCCTTCAATATCTGTTTTCAAGGTCATGCTGAGTTTTTCCTCTCTCTCCAGTTCCTATTTTTTAAATAATTTTTCACGCTCCAATCTTTTCACCTGACTCTCAAACCACTTGTTTTGATAGCTTTTATCTATTTATCTTAAGCAAAGCTTTTTGGGTCCTCTTTGGTTTCGTCTATTAGAAACTCTATATCTTGCTGCTTTGTTACCGGAGTTCTTAATGGAGCTTTTTTATTATTTCTATGGCATTTTGAGAACTAATATCAAATAACTCCTTTAATTCGTTCAGGAAAGATGGTCTCTTCTTATTTATTCTTTCTTCCTGTGTTTTGTTTTTCGAGAAGTATTCATATTGCTTTATCAATTGTTCTACTTTTTTTTTCGGATGGCTGCTTTTTGAAGTATCTTGGCATGTGATACCGGCCCAATTCCAAAATTGTTTTAACTCTTCTTAGTACTTCTTGGATCACATATGACTGTGATTTCTTTTTCATAGGTCCTCTTGATAAAAATAGATAGTGACGGAAGACGTCACCATTAGATGGCAAAAGAGACCCTTTCTGAGGTTCCAAATTGTGAATTAAGTTTATGAGAAGCCAATCTTCTGGCTTATCCGTGGTACGAGTTTCAAATTTTGCACAAGCCGTTTTAGTCTAACTAATCTAATTTGTATCATAATCATATCACAAATCATATCATAATCATAAATCTGAAAATAAATAGAAGTACAGGTAGTACACACACACACACACATACTGTATATATATATATATATATATATATATATACTGTATATATATATATATATATGGTTTTATAAGGCTTTAGGGTCAGAAATGGAGAAGAAAATGTTAAAAAATGAACATTTTTGGCTTTTAATTTTCTATTTTGGTAGAAAAGCATAGTAAATTAGGTATCAATCGATAGCTAGTTTAATTTTCTATCCAAAAATATACATAGTCTGAGGCTATAATAAAATGCAAGAAATTTATAACCGAAAGACTTCCGAAAATCGACAATTTTTTATTAAAAAAGAAAAGGGGAAAATTGGTTTTGTAGGACTAGGGGGTCCGAAATTCTCAGCAAATGGAAAATAATTGCTATTTTCTTACTTAGAGCGAGAGGTATAATGATATTAGGAGGTTGGACCCGGGAAAAAAAGAAGTTGGTCAAAAATGGGACACCCTAATATATATACATATGCGCCTCGGTGGTGTAGTGGTTAGCAAGCATCGCTGACTACGAATCCATCGGCCCTGGAATCGAGACCCGGTGACGTCAGGCGACGCGCAGCAGAACTCAGCTGTTCATCCTTCTACGCAATAAAAAAATTGGTTGGTAGAAAAATGGGCACCCTGGGTAGCGACTGACTCGTGGCTCCTTTGAATAGATGTCTAATTCCTTTTGATAATTTTTCTGACTATTTTTGATCGGTGGAGGCACAACCTCATCGAACTAACTCCATAAATTAATCTTCGGCTTCTTTTTCAAAGGTTCTTGATGTTCTCGTGAAACAAAATCAGTTGCTTCATCGCCATAGGTTATATTACATGCAGGACCAGCGTTAGGTGATGCAGACATAATGATTATCTCATATTTTACAAATTCAGGCAGGTATACAAGCAAATTTGAAACGAGAATGTAAAACGTGAGAAATCATGCGAGTAATGTCTGCCTTCCACTGCCTGAAACGATTCTGTAAATTTTCGGTTCTAAGACAACTGCCCCCGGACAATTGCTCCCCGGACAATTGCCCCTCTAGGACAATTGCCCTCTGGACAATTGCCCCCTATTGCCTAGCATAAAACATGGAATCGACTAAAGAGAGAGGGGAAAATAAAACTAAAAGTTAATGCTTTATTTTCATGTTTTATTTGTTATGCATAATAATAATTATATACACAAAAAATAATGCTTTATTTCTTTGTTTTATTTGTTATGCATAATAATAATTATAAACACGAAATGCACAAATCACACACACACAATTTTTTACACTACAAATCTCTTATTAGTAAAACACTGATAAAATGTGTGGATAAGTAAAAAAATTGTAGATCAGTCATACTCAGTATTTAAAAACTCACTGACATATATCACACTCTAAAATTGCAAGTTATGGGCTATTCCTCTCAAAAAGTTCATCACATGTCGGTTCTCAAAGTCTTGTACGATGATTGCTATTCTGGCTGTCGAATTTTGATAACGTTTCTTCTTAGGTGGTGCTGCATCTCATGCAAACATGTGGTTGATGATGATGTTGGTCAGTGCCTGCTCCTTCTTCAACACTTCAAGAAATTTCCAGATATTTGGATGGAATGAAGTAATGTTAGCTTGCATATGATTATGCCATCCTTCCAAGGAGTTGTTGGTGCGAGGTAAATCTTCGACTACACGATCATACATATTCCACATGCTGACAGGGAAACGTGGAGTTCGGCTGTTATGTCGACGTTGTCTGCCAATGTATGTATCTCCGCATTGTTATTGAAATTATTTTTCAAATGGATAAATGGACATTCTAGAATATTCCTTTCGATTATATCTGTGTTCTTTTAACGAGAACTTAACGAGAACAAGAATAATTTCAATAACAGTGCAGGAATGTATAAAATTGACAATATCCTGTTAAAATACCTTTTGCCTCTAATCAACTCTTGTTAATCATGTGTTAATCCTTTTGTTTTTCTGTCTAGTTGTATATATTTTTGTCATCTCGCCTCCACCCTTCATTCCCTGACGAGGTGTACTCCTGAATACGCGAAAGGCCTTGGAATAATTTTTCTTTTTCCTTGTGGGTTTGCATCATATATATATATATATATATATATATATGAACCATTCTGAGTTCATTTCCATATATATCACTGTTCTTGCGCTCCCATTGGTAGACAGCGTTCGGCCACCTGTGACGTCACTGGTGGTGTGATCTAGTTCATAGAACATCAAACTACCAGTGACGTCATTATATATATGCAAGCTTGTTGGAGGCAATTGTCCAGGGGACAACTGTCCTAGGGGGCAGTTGTCCGGGGGGCAATTGTCCAGGGGGCAGTTGTCCGGATACCAAATTTTCTCTTAAATCGTTTTTCATAGTATAAACACCTGCATCTTCAGTTATGTTAGGCAAAATACCACGAGACCTGTTACACCGGGAGACACCATGTGAAGACAAGAAGAATCAGAGGAAAAGTCATTCGTTAATTTTTCACATCGACTAAGAAGCTTTACAACACACTGAATTAGAGTCCACTGATGATTATTGAAGGTTGCTAAAGTATGTCATAGTCCGATGCGTATGCAACAACCGCAGTTTTTCGTTGAAGAAGTCGTTGTAGCATATAGAATGTAGAGTTCCATTGGGTGATAACGTTTCTTATAAGTTTGTTTTCGGGTAAATTATGTTGTTCTGGAATTCTTTAAGTCTGTCAGAAGCTGGAGATGAATAATTAATATGCAACAGATTGGGCGCGCAATTGCACATATCTCTGAAACAGACTTCTGGCTAAGAAGGGCTTCACCAACTGCAAGTGCTAAAGTATAATTCGCACAAGCAACAGGAGTAATTTTGAGAACGCTAACAGCTTTACCATTGTCGTGCACAACTGCAGATGCAAATTTTTCATGAGTATGGGAATCTGGCAGAGTTTTGGTGACTAAAACATGCTGCTTTTGCTCACATTTACTATTAATTCTATGTGCTATCAAACTGATAAAGGCCTCAGTTTTTTATAGTGACGTCTAATAAAATGTGTTTAGCCAAATTAACGAAAAAATTATGGTGAAGTTAGGAGAAAGGGGCAGGGCCATCAACAATAACCAGCCAATCACGTGAAGCCACAAATGTTCGTCCAGAGGTTTGAAAAAGATTGTCTGCATTTAAATATTATGTGCTTAACTCATGTTATCATTCTGTGTGAGCAAGGCTTTGTGCCGAAACGTAACGGAATATAACTCCATCTCTTATCTGTGTCTTCTTCTACCACCCTCAAACCGCTCATATATATATATATTAGGGTGGTCCAAATCCATAGGAGGAAATTTCAAAATTGTCTTAGATAGTCTCCACAAGTGTGGTTTTTGTCCATTTAGTGTCCACATGGTCTGTGCAAAATTGCAGCGTGATTGGTGAATATTTAGAGGTCGCCCCACTCTGAATATATATATTATATAATGTACTTTTTCTTCCGTAGGTCCGATGGCTCAAACTCGATCAATTCCAAAAGTTTGGCTTCTAGGGATGGCAACTGGAACTTTATCCACGTCAAGGCTCCCTACATGCCTTGACGCCCTCCTCTTGGGGCAATACCACCACATCAATCAAAAGCAAACCACCTCCGACAGTCTGAACCAGGCATGCCAGAGGGTGATTGAAGTCTGGACCAGAGCGCGGATCCCAACTCAACGGATCGACTCCTGTGTCCGTAAGCTTTCAAAGCTTTTAGACCGCTACAAAACACTCAAGAAGCACAGGACCAGGCAACGTGCCAGCGATAGAATGAATGAAGACATCTTCAAAACGGACATCCAGGAACTGTTTGACATCGCAACCAGTGATGCCATGAGCACAATCGTCAACGTTGAGGACCGAAATTTCCTGTCCATGCAGCGCAAGGACGTCAATTCTTGCAGCATGGCTGGCATTGATAAGGAAACGACTACACAAGAGGACAGAAAGCGATCCAGAATGGAGAAGGAAGCCAAGAGGAAGGCAAGGCATGAAGCAACACAGAAAGATTTGGAAGAAGCAGGAGTGTCATCAATTGATCTTTCCTCTTCTTCTTCTTCCCTTTTTTCGCAAGACGACGACGACTATAGACCATCGGTTCCGATTCCTTCTTCGTCTGAAGCTCCGGCACCAAAGCGTCCCAAGAACAAGGTTACGAACATTTTCCAATCTCCATAAGTCATTGGAGCAATGGATCGCACCAATCTTTCTGACCGGAATGCTGTTTTCATAACTGGAGCTGTATTACAGGCCGCGGGGCATGATCTGTCTGGGATGACGTGCTCTCGGAGCTCTATTCATCGCTACAGAGAAAGTGGGCGAGAACAGGCAGCTCGAGAAGACCTAGAATCATTCTCTCTAGAAGACCCTGTCCTTCTCCATTGGGACGGAAAGCTTCTCCCCGGCATTGAAGGGAAGAAGACGAATGTGCATCGGATAGCAATCCTTATAACATTCAATGGACAGGAGAAGCTGCTTGGTGTCCCAAAGATGAAACAAGGAACTGGAAATTATGGAACGTGGAACAGCATGTGAGAGGTCTCGTCTTCGATACCACTGCGTCAAACACGGGTTTACATCGCGGAGCCTGTGTCAGGATTGAAGAAGCATTGGGTCACGAGCTAGTTTGGATCGGTTGTCGACATCATATACTTGAAGTCGTACTTGCTGATGTCTTTGCCTCAATATTTGGCTCAACAGGAAGTCCTGAAACAGGCCTTTTTAAGCGATTTCAAAAGGAATGGCCATCTCTCTCCCACGAAGCATTTGTCTCAGCATCGGACAGCTTGTTCGAGAACCCTCAACTCCAAGAGATGAGAAAAGAGATGCTCACTTACTTACCTAACGCTCTTCAGGCAAGCCAACCTCGTGACGACTACAAGGAGTTCCTTGAACTATCTTTGCTCTTCCTGGGGGGAAAGACTGGTGGTCAACTCTTTATCCGAGCTCCGGGTCCCATGCACCACGCGAGATGGATGGCGAAGGCGATTTATGCGCTCAAAATCTACCTCTTTCACTATCAATTCAAGCTCACAGCACGCGAAGAACGAAACGTGACTCAGCTGGCTTTATTTGTCAGTCTGATTTACGTCAAGTACTGGCATGAAGCGCCAATGGGGACACAAGCTCCTCTCAATGATCTCAAAATGCTGCATCTTCTGGAAAAATATCCACACGGAGGAGCTGCACAAGCGGCGAAGACAGCTCTAAGACGCCACCTGTGGTACTTGTCGGAGCATCTGATTGGACTGGCCTTCTTCGATAATAGGATCGATCCTGACACCAAAAGGAGAATGGTTCAACACCTCCAACATCCCCAAAAGAATGGCTGCCCCCGACGAATCGACATGGCGGAAGCTGGTGTTGAAAATGATGTGGCATCCTTCGTCACGAAAAGGACATTGACCCTCTTTGATGCCTTGAAAGTTGGAGGTTAGGAGGAAGCGCGCCAGTTACTTCAAAAAGATCCACGGGAATGGCCAAATGACAAGAACTACAGGGAACTTAGAGATCGCGCCTTAAAGATGAAAGTCGTCAATGATGCTGCCGAGCGAGGTATTGCTCTCGCACAGCGCTACAATGACACTTTGACACGAAACGAGGACCAGAAGCAGTACCTCCTACAACTCGTAGCCGCCCACCGAAAACAGATACCAATACCATCCAAGGCGACTCTGATGCAGAAGAAATAATGAAGATACACCCATTATCATGTCCTATTGTCTTACTGTTTTCTTTCATATTCTTTGAGAACCAAAAAAAAATTTAGTTATTCAGTTGTCTATATATTTTCCCAAATTTTCAAAAAGGGGGCAAGTGGGGCGACCCCTAAATTTTAACCGAATAACGTGAAACTTTGCACAAATACTGTCCACACCAAGAGGCATAAAACCAACCTTGTGGAGAGAACTTAGTCGATGCTTTAACCTTTTG
Source organism: Bathynomus jamesi (assembly GCA_023014485.1). Classification (NCBI taxonomy): domain Eukaryota; kingdom Metazoa; phylum Arthropoda; class Malacostraca; order Isopoda; family Cirolanidae; genus Bathynomus; species Bathynomus jamesi. The sequence goes on from JAJOZX010000437.1 coordinate 565,698, forward strand.
GACCACCCTAATATATATATATAGGCAATGGTTTTTAGATTGAGTTGTCTATTGGTGGATTTTCCCTTCCCCAATAGGTAACGGAATATTTTGGAAATAACATGTGCGCCATGTCCCTTTGTTTCATTAGTTTCCATTCGACTACTGTATTATTGCCATTTAATTGCGTTTTAATTAAATAAATACTATTTCTAATAATTGGTATCATTTTATGTGTACATGCTAATTGTATAATTTCTTTGTATGTATTGAATAATTTAGTAGATAATTTATCTATTGGAGAAGTTTTAGATTGTTTTTATTGTTTTTAGATTGAGTTGCCTATTGGGGAATTTTTATGCTTGTGTAAAATTCTTTCTATTTCTTTCTTGTCCCGGAGATGTGAATATATCACGAAAGTGATTGGACCTAGTGTTTCCTTTTCCTTTTCCCTGTGGTTCTTTGCTTATTTAAAATATCACGTGTTTGCCTTGTGAATTTTGTTGTGTATATATATATATATATATATATATATATATATATTATACATATGTGTGTGTGTGTGTGTGTGTGTGTGTGTGTGTGTGTGTGTGTGTGTAAAACTGAACAATGAATAATTCCTATGTAATCCGTGTATTTATATTTATATAATCCTTATATGGATCCTTATATTCATTGTCTTCATACAGTACTTATATTTGTATGGTTTTTATGTTCGAATGTTCATTTTTACATGAGGAACCAAAGTCGCCTGATGCGAGTTTGGATAGAATTTCGATTTTTGCTTTCTATTTTTTTTCAGTGTCACAACCATGCGACCTACCACTTCTATGGTTTAGTCGTATCCATATTTCCATTTTTCATTTGTTAGAGAATTTATTATAATTAATTATGGTTGTCTTGCATCTAACCCTCATCCCTAAATTTTATTAGATTATGCATACACACATTGCATATGGCATGATTGGAACCCTTAGTTGTACTTCTTTATTCATTTACTTAATTCTTCCTCAAATGTACCCAATTCCTTAATATTTGCCGTATATTTAATTAATAGTTTCATTCACTCTTTGTCTCTAATTCGTTTCTTCTAATTTCTCCCAATAATGACTTGTACTGTACGTACGAATTAAATAACTATGGCGTATTAATTATGAATTGACGTATGGCATAATTTGAATAACTATGACGTCATAAAGTAGCTTAATTCCCTTCACATTTTCCCGTCACTAATTTCCCTTTATCATATCTCTAGTATACAATGTATGGTAAATTCTTAAACATAATAATAAAAACTTTAAACTCTATACGTCATTATTTATATGTTGTTCATTCATACATCCATGTCCTTTCTTGACCTTTATCTTTTGTTAATTTTATTAATTATTCATTCAGCTACCTATTGTCTACCATAGTCAAACTATTGTGTGACTACCAATATGTGTACAATAGTTTATGCATTCGTACATGTCCACTGAGGACGTACATAATTACCTTACATGTAAGTACGTTCACATGTATACTTTTTATTTTTTTTAAAATTATTTAACCTCTCGCAAGATACTCGTGGATGCTGATACGAATATTCAGATTCTGATGACGTCGCCAAAAAAGCGAGCCTCGGAACCCGAAATTCCTCTTGCGCCTGCTACAAATTTATAACATAAGGTGTTATGTTGTATGTTATGTTATATTATGTTATGTTATATCATAAATGTCCGGGTACTTCCGTATCTTACTTCAGTATTTAATATGTCAATTAACAATTTGTTAGAATTGTAAGTAACTGTAATAATTTAATATAATGTAATTAATGTACTTTAATGAAACTGTAATTAACGATAATAATTTAATATAATGTAATTAATGTACTTTATTGAAACTGTAATTAACGATAATAATTTAATATAATGTAATTAATGTACTTTAATGAAACTGTAATTAACGATAATAATTTAATATAATGTAATTAATGTACTTTAATGAAACTGTAATTGACGATAATAAGCGAATGTGAATTAATTGGTAATTATAATTATAGTTGTAGTAAACCAAAATTACAATGTACTTAATAATGTACTTAGATTGTACTCAATGTACTACTCCGAAATTGTCGCCATTTAGGAATATACTCGGCGATATTACGATTTTTTTTTTTCGTTTTATTTTGGAATCTTTCAAAATTCTGATCATGTGTTTAAAATTAGGCTTAACGTAGATCTTCATTAAACGGGGCGGAACTTAACCTTCAACTGCACTCCCCCAACATTTAGACTTATATGATGCTTGTATTTGTAAAATAAGAGACATTCCTGTCTTAGCAGCCCTTCAGCGAGGAATCAGAGCCCTCCTCGATGAGGCTGAGGGCATCCTTACTTTTAAATTCCGGCCTGAGCCATGGTCGAAAGAGGTCGAACCTCTCCCCCTGTAAAAGTCTAATCTAACATTTTAGCAGTAAATTACAGTAAAAGAAAGTTTTTTATCTTTTCCTTCGAGCCGTGCTCTCTTCAGAGAACTCAGTCAATAAAGTAGAGAAAAATAATTTTCCGATACGTTATAAGAAGCATCGGGGAACCGTCAAATAATTTAGTAAGTTTTCCCAGAATCCTCCGAACCACTATAGAAGAACTCGGATAGTAGTATAGACGAAACTACTGCGAGTAACAAATCCGTTGCTGCCTCCTAACTAGAACCCCCGTCGACTTCGAACCAACCAAGGCCATAGAAGAAGGGGGTTAACATATATATATTAGGGCGGAGTGAAAAAGATAATTTACAATGGCACACTGATATTTTATTGTAGTTTTTGCTGAAGAAAACGAATATGATGATACAAATTGTGCCAGGTTTCTCTAACCGCCCCATTTTTGCATGAATACAATTTAACAAACAGAAAATAGAGTTCTCATCTAGCATATATCCGTCAACATTACATCACATGAATAACCCCCATTAATGTCATTATAAAACCACAACTAGAAATTTTTATAATTTTAATATATTATTTGGCGTCATTCCCAGATGTAATTATTCCTGCCAAGGTCGTACTGTATACTTTACGCATCGTGCCTTCTGACTCCCCAGGCACCACAGTTCGCCTGACAGCCAGCTCCAGTAGTTGTCCCGCAGCTATAGAATCCAGAGGTAAGAAGCTAGTGAGCATGCTATGAGAAATGAAATAAAAAAATATTCTGTTACACTTGTTACAATGTACATTTGAATGACCTGAGTAAACTCAGTAAATATTTGTTGTTTTCCTTAAGCAATTAAAATTCACTGAAATTTGAGTTTTTGTTCTTATTTTTCAGTTAATAATTCACCTATAGAAGAGCAGAGATAGAATCAGCATCCCACACACCAGTGTCTCCACAACTGAAACAACATCCTTCTTCACATCAAGCTAGCAACATCCCCTCTGGCAGCAACTCTACACCAACAGCTTTCCATGCAGCAGCACCTACGCTTTCAAGTTCCCGATGCTATTCAGCAAGGAAAATATTTGTGAACACAAGGCATTCTAAGCAACACTGTATGTTTGGAACTCCTGAGAAGTTGCCTCATACTCTTTTGCCAACTAATTTACAAGTGGCTCGGTACTTTCTCTATCTCAAAGAAAGGAAAAATCCAGCTAACAAGCCAATCATCAGACAAATAACGCAGGAACTACTAAAACTTTGGCAGCAAGCATCAATCCCCACAGTTCAGGAAAAAAGCTGCGTTTCAAAAGGTAGCAAGATTCGTAGAAAGAGAAGCAACGTTGAGTAGATTAAAAACATCAGTGAAACTAAAAAATGAATATATGAATAGTCTCAGTTATTTGTTTGATATACAAGTATGTGCCTGTAAATGTAATTTAACCCTTTAACGCCGGAATTGTTTGTAGGGTTAAGTTATGAATGCGTGTATTTGAAAGGTTACCAATATATAGCGGTCGTCCTTTTAGGGTTAAAATCTCTTACAGACATAGGATGCAATGATGACTGTGAAGAAATTCACATAGATTGCATATGTCGGAGAGATAAAAAGTACCAAAAGAAGAATTACAGTTTCTACTTGATCAGAGGCGTGATAGTAAAATGTACATAGGTAGTGTAGATGTGCATACCACACAAATTTTACAAGAGATAGAAGAAGAAACTCAGAAGTAAAGAAAAGAAAAATCACCAATGATTTCACTGAAGTTCAACCTTTGAGCTTAGGAGAAAATTCTTCAGATGAAGTCAGTGACAATGGGATAATGGAAACTGAATACTGTGGTTCTGAAAATACTGGAAGCCAAATGAGAATGTCTTTGCGGCATGTTGCAATGCGGGCAGATAGATTTGGTGTATCAGATCGTGCTACTGCTGCTATTGCAACTGCAACTTTGATAGACGTTGGTATGATCACCAAAGAAGATGACTATCTCGTAATTGACAGAAGTAAAGTACGGAGAGGAAGAGAAAGACTTCGAAAAACATTGAAAAGTAATAAAGTGAATCTTATTACTTCCATATACTTCGATGGTCGAAAGGTGGTCGACTTTAAGTAAAGTGAAAGTCAGTGATAGGTGGTACAGTGAAAAGAAGAGTGAAGAACACTATGTAATGATTGCTGAACCAGGTTGAGAGCATATTACCCATCATACACCAGCATTGAGTAAGGCTGCAGACATAGCAAATTCAGCATTATCAGTTATTAAAGAGAGACATCTACAAAATAATATAGCTGTAATACGCTGTGATAGCACAAATACCAACACTGGTTAAAAACGAGGTGTGATTCATGTTATGGAGAAAGCACTTGGTAGGCCACTTCAGTGGTTCATTTGTATGCTTCATACAAATGAATTACCTCTAAGACATACAGTATTTTTGAAACTTTGGATGGTACATCATCTGGGGCAAGTACCTTTGTTTGTCCTATTGGGAAAGTCATTCAGTTTTGTGAAAACAATCCACTAGTTATACAGTGGTTCCCAAAGTGTGTTCCGCGGAACCCCAGGGTTCCGCGAAAAAATTCAGGGGTTCCGCGAGCTAAAGTTTAAAAAAAAAAATATTTTATTTAAAAAAAATATAAATTACTCATTTTCAAAAAAATAAGTCTAGCGAAGAAAATATGAAATTTTGCACGAAGGAAAATAAAGCATAAGTATGGTTTGAGCGAAATATTTAGAAACGGCAATAGGCTTGAACGAAACATTTCGAACGTAACAGCAGCGCCCTCTGTAAGAGTTGCCAATTTTTTTTGGCCATACTTATCATGTTTTGCGTATTTGATTTACTTTTTAAAAGAAAATTTCCATAAATAGCAACTAAATTATCATTAATGGAAAACATTTATTAATATTAGTACATAATCTGCATGTAAAATGATGTAAACTGCGTTTGGAGACGTAGCCAACATGTTTTGAACTTGTCATAATCTATTTCTATAGTAGTCGAGGTACTCGACTCGAGTGTGCGTTATCAGTTTGTTTTGTAAGCTTTGGAAGTGAAGTGATCTGAGGTGGTTATACAAAAGGACTTTATTAACTGCAGCAGAATGCGCAGTAAAAATATCAGTATTTTCCTAATGTTTACATGGGATATTGTGCATCTGTTTACAAGACGCTAACAGGTCTAAGTGAAGCCTAACGAATAATTAAAGTGCAGAAGATTGTGCAGCAACGTTGCTTGCCTCTACCTACTAGGCCTACTTGATAAACACTTCGTTAGTGCAATCTTTGAAATCGTTGTCCTCTGTGAATTAATTTGGTTAGAACTTTCTATTATTCATTTTTCGTAATTGTAATATTTCAAAATTCGTGAAAATTAACCCTTCAATGGATCGATAGTTAAAATATGGGTTTCGTAAAAAAACTGAAATTACTAGTAATGCAGAAACTAGTGAAACAAAAGCATCTATAGAAGATACAGAAATTGCAGAAGCTGCACAACCACCAACTTCTAGTGTGATTAATCCACAAAAAAAGAAATCTGCTTCCTCCGATTCTGTGCAGACATCTATGAAAAAGCATAAATATGATCCTAATTATTTGTTATATGGTTTTACTAGTATTGGTGACGAAGAAGCCCCAGATGCCCTTTGCTTACTTTGTAACAAAATATTAGCAAACAGTTCTTTAGCACCAGCAAAGTTACAGAGACATATGGAAACAAACCATCAGACTTTTAAAAATAAAGATATTTCTTTTTTTGAAAGAAAACTTGAAAGTCTGAATAGCTCTAGAAGTGTCTTATTAAAAATGTAAAACAGACAATGAAAATGCAACAGAAGCGTCATATAAAGCATGTTACAGCATTGCTCTTGCTGGTGAGGCACATACTATTGGTGAATCACTTATAAAACCTTTATTAAAAGATATAATATCTTGCGTGTTTAATGAAGATTCTGTTCAGAAAGTTGAGGCTGTATCTCTTTCCAACAATACGGTGTCAAGACGTATTAATGATATTGCTAATGACATTCAAAATGAACTTATTTCACGATTGCGTGTATGTGATGCTTATGTATTACAAATAGATGAGTCCACAGACGTTGCTGGACTAGCAATTTTACTTGTGTTTGCTAGATATGACTTTAATAAGAAAATTGAAGAAGATTTGCTTTTTTGCAAAAGTTTAGAATTGCATACCACAGGAAATGATATATTTAATTGCATTGATAATTTTATGAAAACGCATGATATAGGCTTTGAAAAATGTATTTCAGTATGCAGCGATGGAGCAAAGGCAATGACAGGAAAATTAGCTGGCGCTGTAACACGAATCAAGAATGTTGCAAAAAACTGCAACAGTAATCACTGCATTCTTCACAGATATGCATTAGTGACAAAGAGGATTTCAGCTTCATTAAAGATAGTTTTGGACGAAGCAGTGCAGATTATCAATTTTATTAAATCTCGGCCATCGCAATCACGAATTTTTAAGGCCTTGTGTGAAGATCTGGGTAGTCTTCATAACACTCTACTTTTACATACAGAAATTAGGTGGCTCTCACGAGGAAATGATCTTGTGAGAATGTTTGAATTGAGGAGAGAATTGTTGTCTTATTTTATTGATCATAAATTTAGATTATCTGACAGATTAACAAATATGGCATGGCTAGCAAGGATTGCATATTTAGCAGATATTTTTTCAAAATTGAATGAAACATGTCTATTCTCTGCAAGGGAAAGAAGTAAACATTTTTCAAGCGCAAGATAAAATGGTATCTTTATCACGTAAATTGCAGTACTGGATCTCAGATGTGGAACAAAATACTCTTGACTGTTTTCCGCTTCTTAGTGACTTTCTCCAAGAATCCGAAGTGGAATTAGATGTTGAAATCCTCAATGATATTAAAAATCATCTCAACAGCTTATCAGAATCTCTAATTGAGTATTTTCCAAATTTGAAGAACAAAGACCATTACTGGGTACAGAATCCATTCAAAGTTAAAGAAAAGCCAACAGGATTTCTAGCAGTGGATTATGAAAATTTAATAGAAATTACTTCAGATACTCAGTTAAAGGCCAAGTTTGAAGAAGTTCCGGTAGCTATTTTCTGGGGAAATTTAAGTGACGAATATCCGGAATTATCAAAACGAGCCATACGAGTGCTATTGCCATTTGCAACAACATATTTGTGTGAATCAGGATTTTCAAGATATGCGAGCATGAAAACAGAATATCGCAGCAGACTGGATGCTGCACCAGATATGAGAATTCAATTATCCAACATTAAACCAAATTTCCAGAGGATACTGGAGTCTAAGAAGCAGAAGCATTCTTCCCATTAGGTATTCATTTCATTTTTGTTAAACTAATTATGTACAAATTTACAAAAATTAAGGTGTTTTTTATTCGAATTTTTTAATTTATTTTTTAATATAAATAAGTTCTCTTTTTATCCCACAATTTGTGGTTTTTAATATTCTTGAATATAGGTAGGGGTTCCACGCTTTTTTAAATAATGTCAAAGGGTTCCGCGGCAAAAAAAGTTTGGGAACCACTGCACTAGTACAATTCAAACCTATAACTAGTGGTGAAGAACTATTATATCTGCCACAACACATTGTTGATGATCTTGGTGGAGATCAGCAGTAGTTATACCGCATTATTTCAGCAATCAGAAATGGCACAATTGATGAACACCTTGCTCATGTAAAGCCAGGTCCTCTTAGTTATGCTAGATGGTTAACTCTTGCTAATAGGGTTTGTAGGCTTCATGTTTCAACAGTGAAACCAACAAAGAAACTTTACACAATAACACACTTCATTGTGACGAATTATGGTCCTAATTGGTTTGAAATCAAGTGTAAACCTAATTTCATAGATGGCCCAAGGCATATGTTTTCTGCTATTAATAGGGTTAAGCATTTGCTTAGAAAATCAGTAGAAATTGTTAAGAAGTATGTTAGTTACAAGAGTAAGGAAGTCATCTGTAAATTATATAATTCTTATGTTAGTCCTCACTTAAAATACTGCATTTAAGCTTGGTCCTCTCACCTTAGACATGATATACAGTCTACAAACTATCTCTTTCACTCGTGAAAGTGCCCAAATTTTTCTTAAAATTAACTAATGAGCTACTGTTTACCACATCATCTGGGAAGTCATTCCAAAAATCTACTACTCTATGACTGAAAAAATATTTTTGTAGATCAAGTCTACAAGTCTGTTTTCTAATTTTCTTATTATGCCCACAAGTCATCCCATCAATCTCCAGTGAGAAAACGTTACGTACATCTAAATTGTCCAAACCTGAAAACATTTTGAACAGCTCTATCATATCTCCCATCATACAACGTCTCTCAAAACTAAACATACCTAATTCCTTTAATCTATCCCTGTATTCCAATCTTCTTAGGTTAGGGATAAGCTTGGTTGCCCTACATTGCACACCTTCATGCATATCGTATATAGTGTATATTCTTAGCTTCAGTTATGTAAGCTACTTTGGTGGTAGTAAACAGTTGTATATTAATTAGCTGACTTGAGATTGACATTTTGTAAGATTTTATTATTATTATTAAAATGTAGCTTGTGACTTGGATTATCTTGATAGGCCCCAGTGGCTTCATGTTTTCCAAATGAAATGTAATGTAATGTAATATATCCTGAAATGCATACTTTGCTCACCCGGAAAATATTCTTCTGGCAATGTTGTGTGACTCAGCTAGGGAAAAACGTGAAAAAGCTGTTAGCAAAATCATGGACCTGTGAAATGAGACTGGTCAGAATTTAGAATTGAGAGATTTCAAGGTTCCTAATCTTAATTTTGATGCAAAGGACTGGGATGAAATAACTAATTAGAATGATACTAAACTAAGTGAGCCACCTCTTACAATGAAGTTAACAAAAGCAGAAATTTTAGCCATCAAAGAAAACGCATTGAACATTCCAAATTATCCCAATCATACCCAGAATGTAAAGTGTTGTATTAAATTAGTGACGGACTCTTCAAGTTCGGTATTTGGGTTTGAAGCACGAGATGGTTTTATCAGAGCTAGAATGATTTCACGTAGTCTGATGCCAAACGTAGAAACCAAAATGGACTTTGCTAAAAGTCTGCTTCTTTATTCGAATAGTTAAGGTTGTGTTTTGCAGTTACCATTTGTGGACTCATTTGCTGTGTGTTTCTATATTCTGTATGTATTTAATAAAACAAATTTAAATTTTTTTTATTTTTCTTTCCTTGTTTCTTTATATTCCTTGCAACGAAACACTAAATTCGTGAATATCATTAATCCAGAAAAGAAAAAGTTGATAAAAATTCATTAAATAACCTGAAAATTATTTGCAAAAGATATATTTTAAGTTTTGTGTGGGTTATATTTATTTGTTTCCCCTACAGCAAAGCCAACAATCAGTTATAAACCATCGTAAACACAATTACGACACCCATTTCATATTATTTCAGTTTTCTTTGTGCTTTCCAGTTAAAATCACAATATAATTTTAGTGTGGCTAAAGGGAAAGAAAACTTTTGTGTGGTTTTACTCCACCCTAATATACATTGTGTGTATATATGTATATATATATATATATATATATATATATATATATATATATATATATATGTATTTCTTTATTTTTTTTTGCAGGAAGGAGAGGGCCAAGGAGAAAAGCCCCAAAAGTGACCCCCTCCCCTCAAGGAGGAGAAGAGGAGAGCCGAAATCAAGGTCTCCGTGGCTCTTCGAACCTATACCACTTGTTTTTAATTTTGAAAAGATTGTGTAGTGTGTAAGATGCATGTATGCGTAGTGAGGAATAAAGGGAGATGTGTATGGTTTAGAACATGCTGGACTGCTCACAGGCTGGGCTGCCACAAGATTTTAGGTGAAGGTAACAAAACTGACAAACAAAAGGTAACAAATCAGCCAAAAAGGTAACAAAATATAAAAAACATTTAAAATTGATTATAAAATAACAAAGTTCATTATATTTATTTGTGCTTCAATTATATTCGCATTAAAAAATGTTACGAACGTAACAAATGTGGCAGCCCTGCTCACAGGGTAAATAAGACACGGAAAAAGATCAACTAAGGAGGACAGTGACAGGAGAAACGAGAGTTCCAGCATTCCCTGACTCCTGCCTAATGTAGCAACCCCCCCCCCCCCGCCGGAGTATTTTCCTGGTCGATTGCTGTCTACAATCTCCTCCTTATATACAGGGTGAGTCACAACGAAATGTCATAACTTCGGGTGTATGTCTTGAATGAAGTCATTGTCAGAGAGTTTTAAATGACAAAATTTGCATGTGAAGGGTTTTCACATATACTAAAAAGTTTAGGAAAATTAATTACGGCATATACAATTTTGGCCAAAAAAGTTGGATCACCCTAGTCCGACTTCTTAAGTACTAAATATCATACCATTTTCTAGATTAAATACTTGATAATATTATATACTTAATAATGATATACTTAACATTATATACTTATTGACAACATACTCAGGGTTCTGTCCTGTCACCCACTCTTTTCCTTTTTTTATTAATGATCTTTTAATTCGCACTTCCTGTCCTATTCACTCCTATGCCGATGATTCCACTCTTCACTTCTCCACCCGCTTCCCAAAGCGTCCCTCTCGACAGTCACTCCATGATTCGAGTAGTACGGCTATGGCGCCCCCGACCTCTGATCTTTCTGCTATCTCTTATTGGGCAGAGAAAACCTTGTGGCTTTCAATACCTCAAAAACTCAGTTCCTCTATCTGGCTACTCGTCACAATCTTCCACACGATTAGCCCCTTACCTTCAACAACATCCAACTCATTCCTTCCTCTTCTCTTAACATCCTTGGTGTTTCCTTTCCTCGTGATCTTTTCTGGAAAGATCATATATACTCTCTTTCTAAAACACTTCTTAAAGGTTAAGTGTGCTGTACCGCCGGTTTCTTCACCCCCACTCAGTTGCTGTCTCTGTACGGAGGTTTTGTTCTCCCCTGTATGGAGTACAGAGGCATCAACCCACACAGCCGTACTTGACCGGGTGGAATCAAAGGCTTTTCGTCTCATCATTTCCCCGCCTCTTACTGATTGTCTTCAATTTCTCTATCTTTGCCGCAATGGTGCCTCACTCTCTCTTTGCTATCATAACGGACATTGCTCTTCTGAACTTTCTAACTGCATGCCTCCTCCTTTAAGGAGAGCACGCAGTACCAGACTTTCTACACTTTCTCATTCCTTTTCTGTCCAACTATCTAATGCAAGGGTTAATCGGTATTTTAAGTATTTTATCTACTCAACCGGTCAACTCTGGAACAATCTTCCTCAATCCACCTTTCCCTCTGTCTATGACCTCCCATCTTTCAAACGCAGAGTGTCTATGCCTCTCGAAAACTCCGGACCTTGATTTTGGCTCTTTTTCTTCTATGGGAGGGGCGCTTTTGTGGGCATTTGCCCTTGGCTCCTCCTTCCTGCATAAAAAAAAATATTATTTTCTATGTGCGATATACTGTAGAGTTTAGTTCGAATGGGGAACCCATCGAAACACCGTTTGTTTGTAAGTATGTTTTGTTAACAAATTGAAATGGCGTCATTGTAGTGCAGTATATTAACAAATCTTTCATAATGACCCTTTCTATCTCTGGAGGATGTTTCTTCAGGTTATTATCTAAAATTATTTCAATAGTTTCTGCTACCGAGACATTGGTGAACACTGCACTACAATGAATGTTAAAATAATTCTTCAATACCTTTAGCTCCTTATTTTTGTCACAGGGTCACACGTAATGAGGAATTGTTCAAACATCATACAGGGTATGACAGAAGTCAGTTACAGCCATGTCAGTTATAGTACTTTACAGAGATCATAATCACTGTTCGAATTGAACCCCGTTAACTTGTAAACTTAACGTGGTTCAATTCGAACAGTGATTATGATCCCCGTAAAGTACTATAACTGACATGGCTGTAACTGACTTCTGTCATACCCTGTATATAAAGGGCGTCAATACAATGCGAACCTCTTTTCGTGACATTTAGTTAATTTTAACTTTTAAATATCTGAATGACTAAAAGTTATCTACTAATTTTCGTTCAGCATTTACTATTAATGCTCCTATTAAAATGTAAATGTATATGCGTGTGCTATATCCAATTAAATATGACTCTCTCTCTCTCCTCTCTCTCTCTCTCTCTCTGTATATATATATATATATTGTAAAAATGAAATGAATAATCAATATTCATTTTTACATAAGAACCAAAATCGCTTAACGCGAGTTTGGATAATAATTTTACTTGTGGCTTCCTATTTTTGTTCGTGTCAAAACCCTACGATCTACCATACCTATGGTTTAGTCGTATCCATTTTCATTTGTTATAGAAGTTATTAATTAATTATGATTGTCTTGCATCTCACCCTCGACCCTAGATTATACATACACATTGCATATAAGAGGATTGGAACCCGTAGTTGTGCTTCTTAGTCCTTGATACCCATTCTGTCTTTAATTCGTTCCTTTTAGGTCCTCCCAAATAATGACTTAAAGTTATACTGCACGTATGACATAATGTGAATAACTATGACGTCATAAAGTAACTTAATTCTCTTCACGTTTTCCATACCTTGAACACTGAATCACGTGTTTAGTATTTGGACATCTTCCGTATTGAATGTATGGTAAATTCCTTAATAATAATAATAATAATAATAATAATAATAAGAAAAAGAAACTTCATTCTCTATACATCATTAGTTATGTTGTTTCCTACCTATTGTCTACTGATACCTATCAACCTATCAGTCCATATTTTACGCGTCTCTATATTACGCACACAACCTATTGGATTATGTACATGTAAAATACGTCCACATATATTTTTTTTTATTATTATTTTTTTTAAGTGCGTTCAACCCTCACAAGGCATTCATTAGGCTTACAGTAGTTAAATGCTCAAATTCGCGAATCAGCAGAACCGAACGTTTCTAAGATAAACATCCCCTTTCGCTCTGATCCAAATTTATAACATGTTAAACATATTATAACATATTATGTATATAAATCTATATCATGTGTGCCATGTACTTTGTATTATATTTCTAACATCTTAATTGTCTATTAATATGAAGCACTGTAAAAACAAAACAAAGCTATAGTAACTGTTTAATTGTAATTAACTAATACTTTAATTAATAATAACTTGTAATGTACTTCAATGAAACTATAATTGAATGTAATGACTTTATATATAATGTAAGAATGTACTTTAATAGAACTATAAGGGACAATCATAAGCGAATGGGAAGTAATCCATAATCGAAATCATAATTGTAATAAACCCAAACAAAAATGTACTCAGTCGTGAAATGATATCTATCGCCTTCAGAAATGAAGACGTGGCAAAAAAAATAAGATTAGTTTTTATTTTTATTTATTTTTTTAAATTTTTATTTGGAAACTTTCAAACACCTGATCGTGTTTAAAAGGGGGGAAACTTAACCTCCAACTGCCATCCCCCAACATTCAGGCATATTTTATACATGTATTTGTAAAATGAAGGACACTTCATTACGAGACTCTGCCTTGGTCACTGCTAAGAGACTCCCCTGGTTAGCAGCCTCGCTGCGGGGAGGGGGGCAGAGGCCCCTTGCCTCCTTAATATTTTTAGATTCCGGCCTGAGCTATGGTCGAAAGAGGTCGAACCTCTACCCCTGTAAATTCAGAGCACTACCTGTACATTTTGAGAAGTAAACTACAAAAAGAGAAAGTTTTTTTATCTTTTTCTTCGAGCCTTGTCCTCTTCAGGAATTTAGTCAGTAAAGTAGAAGTATCAGAGTATTATTGAAAGAAAAGAATTAACAGAGTGTCGACCCCATAAAGCGAGAGAAAAGAATTAGAAAGTTATAGAAGAAAAGTATATAGAAGAAACATCCGTTGCTTGCCTCCGTAACTAGAACCCCCGTCGATCCGAACCAACCCAGGGCCATAGACGGAGGGGTTAACATATATATATTAGGGTGCCACATAAAAATCATTTTTTGATTTTTAGGACGGCCCTTTGTGGGATTGTTAGGTTGGGTGAAAAAGCCCTGAATATGAAATTTTAGCCAAATTGAAGGATATTTAGGAGTTCCGCATCGACCATCTCTGGCGTACCACGTGTCAGAAGTAATGAGTTTCTCCAAGAAATTGCGCCAGCTCCAAGGGGTAAAGTAACATGTACAATGTCAATATAAATGCTATCATACACCATGGCGTAGAGGACAGTCACAGCTATATTTCCATAGCATTAAGTTTATTCCATCTCCAATATTTTTTTTATATTAATATTTTTGTCGCGGTTCAAAATTTTTTTTTCAAAGTTTCACCTTAATACGTTTATGCTTTGTAATCCAAACCACACCAACCGGCAACCAGCTTATAACAACACAATACGCAACTAGCAAACAGTGCAAACACCTTAACAATATTGTTCAACATTATTTCATAATTAATTGGAATAAACTTGTCCCACCATGCCTGGGTAGCAGGATACTATTCTCTGTGTGTAATGTTATTAATAATACAAAATCATTAAATCAATTTCAATTTTATTGCAACAAAACAACTTAATATTATTAAAATAAAAAACATTTTATTCCGTATTAATCATAGTAATATACTGAGCCTACTGGCCATATAAATCAAAATAATAACTAAGAAATAAAGTATATACGATTATACATTGTTATCAGTGATGTAGGTCTCGAGATCGGTCTCGAGACCCAATTTGAAGATCTCGATCTCGATCTCGGTATCCGCTATTTAGATCTCGGTCTCGATCTCGGTCTCGACAGACGCGGTCTCGGTTTTTCTCCCCGAGACCTTTCGAGACCTCTCGAGACTGTAATGAAAAATAAATGTTATTGGCATACTCATGATGGTGGCTTGGTTGAACAGACACAATTCAGAATGTTTAGGAAAGTTTGTAAAAGTAAGGGACTCTAGGTATTCACTAATCAGTCACCCTGTTTTGAGTTGCCACGTTTGTCTTGCGAGGGGGTGTGGGTCTGGATTTTTTTAGGTTAGAGCTACAAAAAAAATCCCCCCCCCCCCCCGCCCAATTGCAACATTACTTGACCCACAGTTTGGTCTACAGTGGGTGGACATTGAAGTACGAGCTGATAAAGATATTAAAGTAGAACTTAAAGAGGAAATAAAAGGTATGTTATAATTTCATTATAAATTTTTAAAATTATCACAGAATTCATTATACCGGTATATTTTTTTATCATTAAACTTCATCATAGATCTCTTTGGGCTGAGTGGATGTTGAATTAATGTCATATATATAATATATACAGGGTGGGCCGTAAGTTTCCATACATAGGAAAAATAAACATTTTTTTATGGACAACCATTTTTATTTATATAATATGCTCTACATGGTTGCCATTGTTTTGAAAACACATTTCAATACGTGTTCCCCACTGTTGATGAACACGCATTAGCACAGTTGACGTTATGCTTGTAATGGCGTTGGTGATACGTTCCTTTAGATGATTTATGTCTCGTATCTTTTCCTGATACACCATGGCCTTCAAGTGCCCCCAAAGATAGAAATCAAGGGGGGTGAGATCTGGGGATCTGGGAGGCCACTCCACAGGACCACGCCGACCAATCCAAGCATCCGGAAACTGCTGATCCAAATACCGACGCACGTGAAGACCATAATTTAAATTTTCCTATGTATGGAAACTTACGGCCCACCCTGTATATATATATATATATATATATATATATATATATATATATATGGAAAAATGCTATACAGGAAACTCAAGCACGGAGAATGAGCAGATACAAAGACAGCGCTCATTCTCACAGCAGCGATGACGAAATAAAACAGTCAAACCAAAGTTCCGAGACTAATGGCAAAATATCAAAGTTATCGGTCCAAGCAGAAGAACGTTGAAACTGGGAAGATTTTGAACCGCAGGGAACAGTTGCGGTGGTACCTCTTAAAGATCGATGAATCTCATATTTTAGACAACTGCTCTCCAATAAAGTTTTGGCACCAGAAAAGGAATAAATTCCCATCACTGGCCAATATTGCCATGACTGTTTTAACAGTGCCTGCCTCTAGTGCTCCAATTGAGCGTGTATTTAGCCATGGAGGCATAATAATGAGGCCCCACAGAAGTCGAACTTCAGCAGATCTTCTGAGCATGCTGATGTTCCTTAAGTGTAATGAGCACCTCTCATGCTATAAATAAATGCACAAGTCAAACTGGGTAGTGGGTACGTTCATTAAACCTTCTGTAACAGATATAAAAGAAGTAAATAAATAAAAAGTACGTGTGTATATATATATATATATATATATATATATATATATATATTATATATATATCATTTGTTAATTTATAGGCTACACTTTTTGCATTCAACACACTACATCTGAGAAAGTAGTTATTGGTTTATTAATATACTTAACATAGTCTAATTTCCATAGTAGTGTAAAACAAATTGAAAGGGCATGAGCTTGGTCTCGATCTCGATCTCGGTCTCGAATTTTAAGGGTCTCGATCTCGGAAGGTAGATCTCGATCTCGAACCTTTGATCTCGGTCTCGATCTTGGTCTCACAGGATCAGGTCTCGGTCTCGGTCTCAGTCTCGGACTTGGTGGTCTCGACTACATCACTGATTGTTATACAGGATTAATAGGAGTAACACCCTATAAAAATGAAGCAAATTCAAATATACCATAAAGTACTCCCAAACCCGTTAAGGATTTCCGCTGCGGGCGCTCGGGTGCTCTTTGCGGTGCTTCTCAACGACTTGCATCAAGTACTGCCGTTGCTCCTCGTCCTTGGTGAGTGCGAGATTGTAGTTCTGCATCAGCGCGACCCCTCGCTCCGCCCGGACATTGACAACGCTCAACGTAGAGACACGGCGTTTCCCCGCCAGGTAGGACGCATTGTTCGACCAGGTAACCGGCTCGAACTCTAGGAAAGAAGTATTGATCGCGAGCCGCTCGAAAAGAAGCGTGCTGGATGTCGTGCAAAAGTCTGCGACTGTCTTTCGCTCGAGCTCCTCCGGGCAGACGTCCAGGGCAATGCGCTTGGGTGGCTCCTCGGTGCCTTCGACATCCTTGATGGCCGTCGCAATTCGACTCTTCTCCTCCAGCGGAGTGTCGTCATCGAAGAGAGCGAGGGCGGCCAGGTGTTCACCAGGTACCAGAGATGTCGTCGAAACACAGCGGAGGTAGCCTTGGACACGTCCTTGTCCACCTTGTCGTAGTCAACCAGCGCCTTGAGCATCGCCAGGTCAGTTCGAGGGGCAGCGGCGGGAAGGGGCGCCGTAAACCAGGCTGGAATGTAAACCAGCAGCGCAAAGTTTACGAAGCGCAGGATGCCACGGGCCTCGCGAGCCTTAATGGGGAGCTGCTGCCGGAAGAGGTGGAGCTTGATGGCGTATATCACTTTGGCCATCCACCGGGCGCGGTGGAGTGCGCCCGGTCGCATGAAGCGCACACCTCGCTGGGGGACGCCTCCAAGCGCTATGATCGCCAGCTCCAGGAGCTCTCGGTAGTCGTCCCGCGGCTGGCCCTTGGTGATGTGACCCTTGAAACGCGCGATCAGATCGTCTCGCGCCTTGAGCAGCGGCTTAGTAAGGTCTTCCTTGGAGATGGCGCTGAATTGGTCGGTGCAGACGGATTGCCAGCGCTCCTTCAGTCGCGAGAACAGTTTAATGTCAGGACCAGAGGAGGGGCCCATGCACTCGATGAAGGCTTTCTCTGCCACCAATTCTAGCATGTGGTGCCGACAGGCCAGGTTCAGCAGCTGGCGGTGAAGGCCCTGCTCGATGAAGACGCAAGCGCCCGAAACGACGCCCGTGTTGGCAGCTGTCGTGTCAAAGGAGAGCCCGACGACACGATCAGCGATTCCCCAGTCATCCAACGAGTTCAGCACAGCATCTGCTTGGGCGCGACCAGTTCCAGCAGGCAGCTTCGGCACGGAGAGAAGTTTGTCGACGCCGTCGCCGGACACGACTATGGCGAGGCGATCGACTTCTTGCCGCTGAAGTCGGAGACCATCTTCCCGTCCCAGTGAACGATGAGCGGGACACTGGGATCGAACGTCATCTTCACTTCTTTGGCGATTTCCCCTCGATGACGCAATCGCCAACGCCGAATCGTCTCGTGACTGAGAGCCAGTTCATCTGTGTCTTGAATATCCAGACTGGAAGCAGCTGCTTTCATGAGTTGAACGGCTCCACGGTTGCTTGTTTTGGTCCGGCCCAGTGCCGACGCTAGGTCTTGAGTCATAATGTTCTTTTTGCGACGGCGCTTTGTAGGTGGATTGGTTTCCTCTTCTGTCGAGCAATTAGGCGACGACGACGAGTTTGATGATGTAAGGGTTGCTGTTGCCAGTGATTGCTCTGATTGCTTTAGGCGTTGCCTTTCTTTGGCAGCTTCACGCGCGGATGCACGTTGCTCAATTCCAGTGAGGATTTTGTCCAACCCGGACATGACACCACGGCGACCCTTTTCGCGTTGAGCAAGAAGGAAGTCGCGATCCTCCTGGATGGTGATGACGGAGAGGGCGTTGTCGAGAGCCACGTCAAAAATGTCATCGAGTCCCTCGGTGAAGGCCGCCCTGGCTGCCTCACCTGTGGCGCCGGACCGCTTCCGGCTGCGCTGCAGTGCCTGCCAATTGTCGTAAAGTCTAAGCAGTTTTCGCGCGGCGCTTTTGGAGGTCATGGTCGGGATTCTGGCCATAGCCCAGAAAGTATACACCTCGACGATCACATTACGCGCCGCCTCGGCTAGAAGTTGTTTTTGCACCTTATGAAACTGTATAAACCGGCGAAGCACTTCACCATTTGAAGGTAACCTGTTTCCCGTTAGGGGGCTTGGGTTGGCGTGTCCGATTAGCCATATCTCGGTCTTGGATCTCAGTGAGCTTGCGGTAGCCATCACGAGATGATCACGCGTTGAATGCGTGAAGGAGACTGATTGACTGAAGACTGTGACAGTGTGACTCACCACACTAACCCGGCGTTGCGCTGTTGCCAGATCTCAATGCTGAAAAGTAGTGAAAATATATACAATGAGAAGCAAATATTAATTATAAATATTTAAATTTATGAAATGCATAAATTATAGCAATATATATGCAGGGTTGGCTGGTTTAACCCAAATGGTTTAAACCATGGTTTAAACCATTTAAAAAAAACCATGTTTTTCTGTTTTTTTTGTTTTTTTATAATTTCAATTTTTACAACACAAATTATTTAATTCATAAACTAATAGCTCTAAAACTAAAACTTATATTTATATTGATAAGACCTAAAAACCATCAGTTCAGGGTAGCCTAGTATGTACGGTAGTATATAATATAGCTACCTTGCACTAGCAGGCCTATTTAATAGTGGCATTGCACATAAAAGGATTGAAGTTACCTGTATCAATTACATTATAAACGCATGTAGCTACAAATATAAATGTTGTTATTAGGTTTATTTTCATTTTCGTGAAGTTAGCACTTCTTACATCTAACATCTTCCAATTAAAAAATGAGACAGTCAGCAATTCTAATTTCTGAGTACCAGTACCTAATTGAGTTATCTGAGTTTTTTTTTTTTTTTTTTAAACCATTGGTTTTTGGTTTTTTTTTTAAAAACCATGGTTTTTTCAACCCTGTATATATGTAATAGTGCCATGGTTACAGGTTTCCCAGATAAATCCATTATTTCGAACACACGGTACAACAGAAACGGTCGATGCGGAACCTCTAAATGTACTTCGATCGGGCTCAAACTTCATATTTAGGGTTTTCTCATCCAACCAAACAATATGACTAAGGGCCATTCGAAATTTCCAAATTCTAAAAACTGCCCCTATAGAGTGTGGCACCCTAATATATATATATATATTATATATATATATATATATATATATATATATAATACAAACCCACCAGGAAAAATAAAAATGATCCCAAGACCTTTCGTGTATCCAGAAGTACACCTCGTCAGGGAATGAAGGGTGGAGGCAAGATGACCAAAAATATATACAACGGGACAGAAAAACAAAAGGATTAACACCTCTAATCAACTCTTGTTAATCTTGTGTTAATCTTTTGTTTTTCTGTCCCGTTGTATATATTTTTGGTTATCTTGCCTCCACCCTTCATTCCCTGACGAGGTGTACTTCTGAATACACGAAAGGCCTTGGAATCATTTTTATTTTTCCTTGTAGGTTTGCATCATTCATTCATTTCACGTGTCTAATTGTGAAATTCATCCCATATATATATATATATATAAAACATACTCTCCTTTTACACTAACATCTTTTTGTAGTTAATATCAAATGATTCCTCAACTTTGTTTAGTTTTTAATGTAAAATTTATTTTTTATTCAACCAATATTAACCAGTTTTCAGTATAAATAAAATTTGAGCGGAGAAAACTATTTATAAGTGCTTAGACACTTACTTGATTTTTGCCATATCTGGTGCATTACAACACTGCAATCGACCCATCTTCCTGGTTTTAGAAACTCTGCAAAACAAGTGATTTCGGAGGAGAGTTAGCTTGAAAGAACTTGTTTATAACTGTCATTGTCAACTTATTTAGTTCATTTCAAAACTTTCAAGACAATTGCAATTTTTTTTGTTTTACAAAACATAATAATTATGGTATTACAATAGCTTAGTATATTAAGTTATATTACATTATTATATAACATTACATTAAATTATGTACATTTGTACGCTAGATTTGGTGTTATTTGCAGGTAATTAAATTATTTTGGTACATTTTATTTATGTAACTGAACACACGATTTGAGTGGTCGCGCGTCTTAAGGTACCTAAGCGCCACTACAGGCGAAAACGTTTTTTTGATGGATATCACAATTTTCACCCTTCCTCTATCGCGTGATTTGGGTTATAATGACCTTACGACACTAGAAGTACGGTTGAAAACCTTATGAAGCGAACTACTTTTTTCGCCTCTATCGCCAGCCAAAAGTTCACCCAAAGTTCGGCATAATAAGAAAATCAAAAAATTAAAAAAATATATATATAAAATATAAAATATGAAAATCTATTCCAAAAACTCATCAACATCTTCATTAGCATACTTAGAACTCTAATTTAGCCAAAAATGAACGTTCTAGCTCAATTAATAACAGAGATACTATTGCGAGAATATTGCTGAACTTTGGAGGCGATTTCTGACGAATTTTAATTTTGGCGCTTAGGTACCTTAAGACGCGGGACCCCTTATATATATATATATATAAGCAAACAACCACAGGGAAAAGGAAAAAGAAATACGAAATCCGAGCGCTTTCGTGATATATTCACATCTTTGTTTTTCCCTGAAGATGTGAATATATCACGAAAGCGCTCGGATTTCGTGTTTCTTTTTCCTTTTCTCTGTGGTTGTTTGCTTATTAATAAGATCACGTGTTGTTCTATGATTTTAGTGCATATATATATTATATATATATATATATATATATGTGTGTGTGTGTGTGTGTGTGTGTAAGTCTATATCTAGTTAGTTCTTCGTTATATTTTTGCAGGAAATGAAAACTGCATAACAAAAATTAGTGTATTGAAGGGGCATATGAAGTGGGGACTTTCTTTGAATCACAAAACTTCTGAGTGCTTTGTTTAAAATGTAAAGGGAATACTCAGTTTTGTAGCAGTGTAAGATGACTAGTGATGGGCATCGATACATGAAAATCGCTAAAGCGATACCGATACATCGATACATGAAGAACGTCTTAGGCGATACCGATACGCCGATACTTTCTAGATGTCTTAAGCGATACCGATACCGATACATGCATCGCCGGTACATTTTTATAATTATTCATTTAAGATGTAGGTATTAGATATTATTGTTTATACTAGTAATTTGTACGCACTGTAAGTAAAATCAACGACATTTTAATGGGTTTTATAGATGTAAATAAAAACAATTGCTTTATTTAATGAAAGTATGTTTTAATTTTGTAGGATACATGAATGACTGAAAATATTACACTAACAATTAAAAGTAATTACTATTACCCTTCAAAAATACCAGCTGGCTAAACATCTGGTCAGACAGTCTATTCCTTTTTGGAGCGTGAATGTGACAGCCAAACTAATCAACCGTTCTACAGGAGCAGAGGATGGTAGTGGTGTGTTATACTTCAGGAAGACCCGTAGAATTCCTGGGTACTGCCTCAGAGATTGGAGAGAATGACTTCCGTCACCCAGATACTGTAAAACTTCCATCTCAGTGGAATCTTGGGTTGCAGAGACATTAGTGGAAGCAGACTCATAACAGAAGAAGTCATCTGCACTTCCGTCAGATGCAGTATCACTTAGTTGTTGCTGGGGGGTCTGCTCGCTGAGGCTCTTAACAGCATTAACCAACATTTCTTGAACCCTCTTTTTGACAATGTTAGTATTAAATTTGCCTTTTATTGTCATCCACTTTAACTTGAACAGAGGATTTGAAGACGATGCCAGTATTGCTGCTTTACACTCATGCGACGCATCAAGGCACAGAAACTTTTCAAACCGCTCAGTGAACCCTTAGTCCAGGCAATCTAGAGCAAAAATAGCTTCAACCTGGGCAAAATTGCTTCAGAAGCTTTCTAAACTGTTTCCAGCTCAGGAACCATTGCAGAATAACATATCCAAAATCCGACAAAATTGGACCCAGGGAACACCCCCAAAAATGAAATTCAAAATGGCGGACTGGCAGTTTCCTACGAAATACAATAAATTTTAATTTCGCTTTGTAGAGAGAGTTATGACGTTTTTCTTGATCAGTAAAATGTTTTAAAACACATTTTCGTTTCTAAATTAACCTATATGACACTAAAAATTGTATTAGGCGGCTTGTATTAAACTATGACGTCACGTAATGTAAATAAAATATACTGTATGGAGTGTATGTGAGAATGGACATTGCTACATCTTTATAAACTTATATTATATACAACTCTTTAATTCCTACTACCCACTATCAAATCTGCGTATTTGTGCTTGTCATTTTCTTTAAAACTGTTATTATGTACTCCTTTTAAATACTGCAACACAGTTTATTAATTTGTGTTTTCTGTTTCAGACTAACTCGGTGTACGGCTGACTCGGTGTGCGTCCGCCTTCAAGAATGCAGACCCCTGAAGAATTGTGCGTGATTTGTAAGGAGAAATTGGACAGCGGACAGGAAGTGGTTCACATCTCGCAAAAAGGAGCAGATGGTATAAATGCATCCAGCCGCAGCCGTGGAAGCGATGTTGTTGCAACAGCTGGAATAAGTGTTCACGGTGTATGTAGGAAAAGGTTTACGGATAAAAAGACCATTGAAATAAAGAAGCGACAGACCGCAGCCGAGGCAATACCAAGGAAAAGTGCTCGTTTTCATGAATACGCATTTTCCAGTGCTACTCACTTTTGTTTTGTGATACCTTTGTGGACTTTTTTTCCAAACACAAACCAAAATCAGAGCATGTCAAAATAAGACTACAGAGTTCTCCGAAACCATAAAAGGTGCTGTGAAAGCCGCTGCGATGAATGGTCGTTTAATGTAAAAGGCCGTCTGGAGTATTATCTTCGTGATCTTCCTGCTGCAGATTGTTTCTACCATCACACCTGCAGCGTAAATTTTCGAAGTGGAAAAAACATTCCTCGCGCATACTCCTCCGACGATCATGATTCGAAGAAAGGAGACCAACTAATGAAGAGCAACACCAAGCATTCCTTCAGACCTGTGCTTACCTGGAAGAGAATGATGATGAACAACTGTTGATTGGAGACCTAATTTCCAAAATGGAGGAATATCTTCAAGGAAGTCAGAGCTCTGTCTACGAACGCAGGCACATGAAGAGAAAGCTTTTAGAACGTTACGGAGACAAGATCATAATATCAGTGAAAGTGGGAAGGCAGATGTAGTACACTACGAGAGACAGCTAATGAAATTTCTTATAGATTATCACAAAAAGTCGAAAGAATGTGATATAGATATAGAGCTACAGAAGATTTACCTAGTAGAAGCTGCTGCAAAAATAATCAGAAGTGATATCAAGTCTGTCGACTCGCCTAGAAAAGATGTGTATCCATCTCCAAATGACATCACTGCAGAAAGTGCTCTTGATTACATTCCCAACAGTCTGAAATTGCTATTATCAAAAGCATTTGCGGGACAGGATGCTTCAAGAAAAATAGGTGCAATTGGGCAGAGCATTATGCAAGCAACCCGTCCTAGAGGATTACTATGTCCACTACAGATCGGTTTGTCGGTTCAGCTACACCACAACTTTAGGTCAAGGTACCTTATTGACGTTCTCCATCAGCTGGGTTACTGTTCGTCGTATGCAGAAGTAACAAGATTCGAAAGAAACGCGGCGCTGGCAAGTGGGTCTGGCTCTTTTACTGTTGATGAAAACACTGCAGTCCTTCTAGCAGCAGATAACGTCGATCATGATGTCTGCACTTTGGATGGGAAGAATACCTTTCATGGAATGGGTATGATTGCCGCAATAACTCCGAAGATCAAGATCCACCCTTCTATTCACAGGCGTAATGTTGGTGACAATGACATTAAGAAGATTGCAACCGTTGACATTAGGGAATATAGACACGCGAGAAGCATGTTGAGGGACATCTCATTCCGCGAACTTCCAGTACCCACTGCCACCATAAGTCGACTTAGTCTTCTCTGGCAGATATCTTCAGCAGAAAGATCAGGTCCAAGTTGGTCCGGAACAATGCAGGCAATTCACGGTGGATCAAGTGTCTCACATCCAGGTGTGGCGTCGATCACGTTCCTTCCCATCATAGATATGTCGCCAACTGACATGACCTGCATATTTTCGACATTACTATATTTGAGCAAGATAGCATGCGATCAAAAAGTCCCATGCATTATTACCTTTGATCAGCCTTTGTTCTGGAAAGCTTCCCAAATCATCAATGAACAGAGAGACCTGCAGGACATTATTTTAATGCTGGGATCATTTCACACTCTGATGAATCTTTTGGGAGCAGTCGGTACTCTTATGAATGGTTCAGGATTGTCTGAAGTACTTCAAGAAATATACGGACCAAATGCCGTGCAACACATGATGTCTGGAAAAGCTGTTTCAAGAGCGATACGTGGTCATATGATAGTAGATGCAGCTCTTAGTACCTTACTAGTCGCAGACGTTTTCCCTCGTAATGAAGATGGAACTCCTCATGACCTCCATAAGGAAGCTTGTGACCTGCTCGACGATGTTATGACCGCCAAACAATCAGTTGAGGATGTGGAATCTTCGAATGCATTGTCTCAGATTGCTACCACTTTGGATGCGAAGAAAACTGACCTACAATCTACTTCGCAAACAAGTCAACTCTGGTTGGAATATCAGCGAATGATCAACATTGCACGTTCCTTGATAACAGCAGACAGAACCGGCTCGTGGGATTTGCACTTGCAAGCTATGCTGAAGACCATCCCCATAATTGCAGCAGCCGGACATCACAATTACCTGAAATCGATATACCTGTACCTGCAGAAAATGTTAAGTTTGCCTTCTGAAAATCCAGCCGTTAACAAAATGTTCCAGGAAGGTAAGTTTGTGGTAAGAAGAAGCGACAGATTATGGGCCGGACTCGGCACACACCTGGTGATAGAACAAGTACTAATGCGTTCCCTGAAAAGCAGAGGCAGACTGACACGCGGAAGTGGATTTACAGACATCCAAAGGACAACGTGGCTCTTTTCTATGCCTCTGTGTTCCACTTATAACTTAGCAATGCAGGAATACACCAGAGTTTTGTTGGAAAGTAGTGAACAGCACAAGGAAATGAGGGAAGTAGACAAATCAGGGACAGTAATGACATGAAGAAAGTACTTGAACGTCTGGAATCCTTATCCCCATTCCATTCTACCTCGGGTCTCTGCAACATTGTAACAGGGCTAACTGCTGATCCTGGAGTTAACGTTCATCAATTGCATTCAATCGGTACGAACATTGTCGTAAAAATGATTGGGAAACAAGCCTTTACATATTCTGCCAAAAGATCTGACAAAGTGAAAACACTAGGATCTGCTTCTGCCGTTGTGATCACTGATGCTTCAGATATAGAAGTAGATCCTGCACTACTGTTTCAGAGAATGATGACTGTTGCCACTGGCGGAGACATGAATCTTGAAGATGTCATGTGTTACGAACTGTGTGCATATCCTCCTGCATTGTTCGAATCACGAAGTATCTTGAGGAAACCCGATAAGTCTCAGCTAGCTCATGCAATAATCAAATACACTGACACTTTACGCATGGAAGAAGTTCAAGAAATTCAGTGCACAGACCAGTACGTATTGGATGGTGGATCTCTACTACATCGTGTTTCCTGGCGTCAAGATGAAACATATGACAGCATCGCCAACTCATATGCCGATTTCACTCTGAAAACATATGGAAAAGCAATCATTGTTTTTGATGGCTACAGCAGCTCTCCTACGATCAAGGACATGACCCACAGAAGACGCAGCACCAAGACAAGCAGAAATGTGAATCTCAGTCCAAGCATGAAGTTTGTTGGCCAGAAGGAACACTTCTTGGCTAATGAAAACAACAAGCAAGCATTTATTTCTCTCGTAGATGAGATGTTGAAGAAGCACGGGTGTACTGTTCACAACGCAGATGGGGATGCTGATGTGGACATCGTTCGTGCAGCAGTTTCCTCATCAGAAAATGCAACTACAACAGTAATAGGGGAAGACACCGACTTGCTGATTCTCCTTCTGTACCATGCCAAGGACAGTGGTTTCAAGTTGTACTATCGCAGCGATATAAGACGGGGACCATCTCCTAATCCTGTGTATGATATTCTCAGCATTCAATCATTGTTAGGCAATGACATCTGCAAGTATCTCCTGTTTGTGCATGCTTTCACGGGCTGTGATAGCACATCCAGAATTTTTTCGATCGGTAAAGCCAAAGCATTCGACACACTGATGAAGGTGGCTGAACTCCGTTCAGTTGCAAATACATTCTGTTCTGATTGTTGCCAACACTCTGACATTGAAGCCGCTGGAAGAAAGGCAATGCTTCTGTTGTATGGCTGCAAAACACTTGAATCCACTAACGCACTACGTCATCGAATGTTAGTTGAAAAGGTAGCTACAGCTAAATCTTTTGTTACACCCGAACGTTTGCCACCTACCGATGCGTCCACAAAGTACCACAGCTTTCGCACATACTTTCAAATACTAATCTGGAAGTCTACAGAAGAGAAGATCGATGCAGAACAGTGGGGTTGGTATGTAAAGAATAATTCCTACTACCCTACAGCCTGCGACAAGCCACCAGCTCCAAATTATCTACTCAACATGATCCGCTGCTCCTGCAAGACGAAATGTGCTACTTCAAGATGTGGATGCAAGCGTAATGGAATGCCCTGTTCAGCCGCTTGTGGCGAGTGCCAAATCAGTGGTTGCGATAACAACCCAAGTACCGGTAATCTATCCGATAATAGTGATGAAGAGGATTAATTTCTGTATGTTTGTGACCAGGTATCACTTCTTCTGTAATGAACATAACTTGAAACTGGGAAAAAAATAATTGTTGTATTATTGATTATAAAAATCTGTAAAAAGCTATATAACATTATATTTGCGTAATAACTGGTTGTGTTGTATATTGTTGAATTATTTAAAACATTACAACTGAAAGAAAAAGCATCAAATGTATCTCTATAAATAAAGCGTAAATTATATATATTTTTTTTTTAGGAAAATCCAGCCCGCCATTTTGAATTTCATTTTTGGGGGTGTTCCCGGGGTCCAATTTTGTCGGATTTTGGATATGCTATTCGGCAATGGTTCCTGAGCTGGAAACAGTTTAGAAAGCTTCTGAAGCAATTTTGCCCAGGTCTAACTACAAATTGCTTGGACTACCTACTGTGACTGCATTGAAAAGTGGCTGACAATGACGCATTGCCTCCGAATTCAAACGCTCTAGCTTCTTCTCTACAGCTAACAATGTTTCTATATTATGGTTAATTAATCTCAATAACACAAGTACAAACGTGTTTAAACGTTGCGCCGTACTGTGTGACGTGACCAGTAGAGTAGTACTGTCATTAAATAAATATTTAATAATATTATTATTTATGTATATTCATAAATATAACTCAGTAGTGTCATATTATAACATTTATTTAAATATTTAAAAATTCTTATTAATGTATCGATGTATCGAAGTATCGATTTTTTTCGATACATTTAAGAAAATTGACCTTAGCGATACCGATAAATCGATACTTTTGTCAAGTAGCTAAAGCGATCGATAAATCGATACTTTTGTCAAGTAGCTAAAGCGATACCGATACCGATACAAAAGTATCGATCGATACGTATCGGCGATACGTGTATCTAGATACTGCCCATCACTGAAGATGACCAATTGAATGGATACTCTTTGAGTCTATACGTTATAGGCCATAAGTATATATAGCCTAGATACATTTTTCCAGGAAACGGTTGGGTCATAGAGAAATAGGTTTGCCAAGTTTTAAATATCGAAAAACAAGACGGCTTCAGTTTGGGCCGTAAAACTTTAGTTAGTACTTAATTTGTTAACATTATATGAGTCTACTCTTAAACACTTACGCTTCTTCACTTTAGAAAAATGTTCCTACTGTCATCGTGTAGTACTTTTCTTTCCACGTGTAGTTGAATTTTATAATTATCTAGCGTTCATTTTTCATTGCGTCCGATATGCGCTTGATAAAGGACGCTGTCCGAACACAAAATATGGGACATCCCGTAGAATACGGAACACCTGTCAACCGAAGTGACGAACCTCGCAATGGACCTTCGAGATCAGCTCGAATAGATGAGGACTAACGTGTGATCGTAGAATCATTTTCTGCTTGTTAGTCCAAATCCATCAGACGTGAGTTTTGGAAGTGGACATAAGTTACTCTGCCATTCAACCAGTGGCATAGCCAGGAATTCTAAGCTGGAGGCCCAGACAACTGAATGTACCGACAAACAGCAGAGTATTTTATTCACGTGCAAGTTTTATTCAGTTTCTTCTTCTACGGGCTGGGGCATTTTTGTGGACATTTTTCCTTGGCCCCTTCTTTGTACATGAATAAAAAAAACGACATTTAAATACACAATACCATATATATATATATATATATATATATATATATATATATACGGTATGTATATTATTAAAATAGAAACTGTGAAAAGCTTTTCGGCAATATTACATAAAGAAAAAAATACGTTCAGTGACATATATAATACGGTCAAATAAAACCTTCTAAATTTAGAACTAATAACTTCTTCTTGAGGGTGTATTCAAGAGGAAGTTTTTCTTTCTTTTGGGTATCAAAGCTTCTCAGATGATATAATAACTTCTTTTAATGATACATAACTTCTTTAGAAAGAAGAAATGGTCTTGAAAACTTCTTTTTGAGTCATTTGAGACAATAGAAGAAAATATTCCTATGTATAGAAGGTTGTGAGAGGTCTTTGTTTTCTGTGTAATATGATCAAAATTTAATGTTCCCTATTTTGCTCTCAAAAGTTAATTGAATCAATGACCAAAGTAGCAATATTATAGCGTAAAAACTGACTATTAAATGTACCGTACTAACATAACACGGTTTTCACCACTGCAGAAAGGGTGGGGTGCATGGCCTTCCCCGGTGCCCCTTTGGCTACGCCAGTGCATTCAATAAATGCTCAAGAAGAATACTAAAAACAAAAAAATACAAAATCCAGATGTTGTGTGAATTACGTGATGTGGATCAAGATGTAAAGTGAAAATGTGCAAGACCTTAATTGCTTTAATCATTCTGAGCGTGATCCATCTCTGTCGGAGAGCATCTGTTTAGCGATAAAACAACATTTTATGTGTCTGGAAGAGTTAACAGGCATAATTGTTGCATCTGGGGACTTGAAAACGGAACGGCATATCGTGAATATGAGTGAAATATACCAAAATTTAATATTTGGTGTGTTTTCTAGGCCAAAGGATTCATTCGGCATTTCATTTCTTCGAGATACTGATGGGCAAACAACGAATGTCAATGGGGGAATATTATCTTCAAATCCTTCAGCAGTTTGCCTCGAAGAAATTTATCTTTCAACAGGACGGAGCTCCAACTCATTCTGTACTTGAGATTCGACAGCGCTTAGATCAACAATTTCCTGATTGATGAATTGAGAGACGCGTTCCAATTCCTTGTGCTCCACGGTCACCTGACCTGACCCCCAATAGATTTTTTTTTTCTGGGATTTTGTAAAATCGAAAGTTTATATAACAGTTTACAAGAACGAAAAACCACTTTCATTTGGGAAATTTTAACAGGAGTATTGTCCGGTGTTGCCAATAAAGTTCAGTTCAAATACTCTGAAGTGACAAAGATCTAGAGAATGAAATTATCTATTTTGTGCACATAATTCCCAGTATTGGTCTGAATAAAGATCTACAGATCTACAGAAACTAAGGCTAACAAAGACCCTAAGATCCACTCTAAGGTTAGCCCCGAGAGAAAGAAGTGAGTAGGGGGTTAAAAGAAGAGAATAGAGAGTTATAAGAAGAGAATATCTTATAATATCTTATATCTTATAAATATCTTTATATCTTTATAAACAAGATATAAAGATATATTGGTTGGTAGATAAATGGGTACCCTAGGTAGCCAAGTGGTTAAGACTCTGGGCTGCTGGTGGGGCGTGGTTCGGATTCCACGTTAAGCTGTAGGTCTAAGGGGTGACAAGCTTGACCTTCGTCATAATGAACAATTCGGGCAGAAGCAAAGTTAACCAAAGATTTAAACAATGTTTTATATTTGTTTTATGAAATAAAGAGATTTGAAATTAAACACACACACACACACACACACACACACACACACACACACACACAGGTTATAGAATGACACGCCTTTCCCACTTAAAGCACGTGCTTGTTATCCGGAGTTCCTTATATGGGATGGCTTTCAGCGCCTTAATGTGTGGATCAAATGCTCATGAATGAGACTCGGGCTATTCTATTAAAGGTCCAGTCAAGCAGCACCCGGCACGACTTTCTTACTGTTATACCACATGCCGCGTGCATAAACCATGTGCTATTAGGCCAGTTCATATACTTTCATTTGTTATCATAATGAATTACAGTATGTAAGCCAGACTCACTCATCAATCTCTCAACTTAAGTGGCTTACCATCCGTTAGCATCAGTGCCATTCCGATGCTCAAAAATCTACAGGGCTACACCATTATTTCAAGGCCAGTGGTACCGAAACCCCATCACGCCCTAATTATCCACCAATAGATATATGACACCCGTTCGTATGCCAATCGCACCAAACACCAATCTTGATATACAGGGTGTCCCAAAAAAACTATATACTCTTTATAGCATCATATATTTTATAATTTAAAAAAAAACCAAACAATATATTGTTATAGCAATTGCCAATGAAAGGTAAATTAGTAATCTAAGTGATCAAAATGTTATAGAGAGTTGTTTGCATATAAAATTTAATTAACTACGCCAAGTGCTCAAAATGTTCTCCGGCGGCATGAATGCACTTTTGAATGCGTCGACTAACTGATTCGCAGACATGGACTAATGTGGATGCTGTGATGGTCCCGCACTTTTCTCTAATTGCATCCTTCAGGTGTTCGAGTGTTGCAGGTCTTGTACCATAAACTGCATCCTTCAGGTAGCCCCACAAGTAAAAATCAAGTGGAGTCAAGTCCGGTGAACGTGGAGGATACTCAACGCTTCCTCTTCGTCCTATCCAACGATTAGGCAACGTTTCATCGAGGTACCTTCTGACATCACAATGATAATGAGGGGGGGGTTCCATCATGTTGAAAGTAAAAGTCGTCGTTTCCAAACAACTTCTGAACTGCAGGTATAATTTCTGTCCGCAGCATATCGAGATATGCGGCACCGGTAACTGTCCCATTAAAGAAAAATGGTCCAACCAAACCCCTGGATGATAAACCACACCATGCTGTTAATCCTGGTAAATTAACATGTTTATCCACATAAACGTGTGGATTATCAAGTGACCAGTACCTGCAGTTGTGTCGATTTACTGTGCCATTCAGCTTGAAGGTAGCTTCATCAGACCACACGATTTTGTTGGCAAACTGTACGTCTTCGGCTTCCATTGAGTGAAACCATTCACAAAATTCGAGTCTGCGATCAGGGTCATCTTCAATCATGGCGTGTAACAGACTTGGAATCAGGGCAGGATTTAGGAGTGGGCAAAGTGGGCAGCTGCCCATGGGCCTCCACATCTTGGGGGCCTCCACATATTGACAAGCTATTATCAAAATAGAAAAAACCCGAAACTAGAAAAACCCGATAGATGATCAACAAAAAAACACGCGCATCCAATACCACTGTAGTACATAAACTTTTACCAATTACTATTTGTTGTGTACTGATTATTATTTTGTTTTTATTACTCTTTTAGGCCTACTCTCACTATAATGGAATACCCGAGTAACCCGAGGCTTTCATTTTTTGCAGAAATGAGTGGAATGGACAGACACAAGAGTGCACGATGTTTTGAAAGTGTATGTATGTCAGGGTGATCAAAAAGTAACGCAACCCATGGGAAAACGATTTATTTCAGAGAAAGTGCTGGAAGTGGGCACCGTTCTGTGCTTCACACAAGTGGATACGGCGATTCATGTTCTTAAAGACCCTTTGCAACGTTTCCTGTGAAATTGCATCAACACACTTCTGAATCATCGCCTGCAACAGAAGGAAAAAATCAATTATGTGCGCAACCCATGGAGAAACGCACATAATTTATTTTTTCCTTCTGTTGCAGGCGATGATTCAGAAGTGTGTTGAAGCAATTTCACAGGAA
Source organism: Bathynomus jamesi (assembly GCA_023014485.1). Lineage (NCBI taxonomy): Eukaryota > Metazoa > Arthropoda > Malacostraca > Isopoda > Cirolanidae > Bathynomus > Bathynomus jamesi. The sequence continues at coordinate 598,993 of JAJOZX010000437.1, forward strand.
ACGTTGCAAAGGGTCTTTAAGAACATGAATCGCCGTATCCACTTGTGTGAAGCACAGAACGGTGCCCACTTCCAGCACTTGCTCTGAAATAAATCGTTTTCCCATGGGTTGCGTTACTTTTTGATCACCCTGTATTATGAATCTTATGGATGACTTCAATTATGTCTTCCCCTAAGGTAGGGGGGCCTCCACATGGAGGCTGCCCAGGGCCTCCACACGTCTAAATCCGGCTCTGCTTGGAATGTAGCTTTTCCATTTTGCCGACATTAAAATCCGGTGGACACCTGATTTGCTGATTCCGGTCTCGCGGGCGCATTGCCTAACTGATTTCTGTGGTGATCGATTAAATTTTTGCAACACTAAAACGGAGTTTTCATCACTCGCACTTGATTTGCGTCGTCCAGATCTTCGCTTGTGCATATCTTGAGCAGATCCCTCTGCCTCAAACTTGTCACGGATGCTTGTAATGGCGAGACGTGTCGGTGGCTTTGTACCAAATTTCCGGATCCATTGCCGCTGGACTTCGGACACATTCTCAAATTTCCCATACCATTTCAGAACACTTTTTCGTTGCTCCAGCGTCAAACGTTTACGCAACATGGGTTCTTTTGCTGAACTGAATAAAGTTGAATGCTGTAGAGTTTGTATCGTGGAATGAGTGCGTAGGTTAAGTCCGAAGCAAGCTAGTGAGTGACTAGACTACGTTCGGTCCATAGGCTTCGCCATTACAAGGCCTTTGATAAAACAAGGCCAGGCTTAGTCGACGCATTCAAAAGTGCATTCATGCCGCCGGAGAACATTTTGAGCACTTGGCGTAGTTAATTAAATTTTATATGCAAACAACTCGCTATAACATTTTGATCACTTAGATTACTAATTTACCTTTCATTGGCAATTGCTATAACAATATATTGTTTTTTTTTTTTAAATTATAAAATATATGATGCTATAAAGAGTATATAGTTTTTTTTGGGACACCCTGTATATATATATATATATATATAGCTTCCTTCACCAGCTATCTACCAAATAGCAGATAGCTGGCAGATAGCTGGTGAGGGCTAACATCATGAAAAAGAAAAACTATAATATTTATCATTTACCATTACGTATTCGGACTATAGTGGATTTAATTTTCCCAGAAGAGTTCCTTGTTCCGTGCACGGTCTGTGTGTAACATATATATATATATATATATATATATATATATATATATATATATATATTTATTTATTTATTTATTTGTCGGAGAGCATCTGGTTTTGCGATGAAGCAACGATTTATCTCTACAAAAGTTAACAAGCATAATTATTACATCTGAGGACTTGAAACCTGAACAGATATATATATATATATATATATATATATAATATATATATATATATATTTTATGAGGGTTTGAACGACGTTCAGGATCGACCTGGGTCGATCCCACTGCAGCATCCCCCCCTCATTTGCGGGATTTGGTGGAGGAAGGAATTGCTCTCCGATTTCCTCCTACCCTTGAGGCTCTCGTATAATTGCTAGTTTGCAGCAGTTAGTTCGCAGCAGCCTTCATGAAATGGGATTTCGGTCACAGCCTGGCAATCGATAATTACAAAAGAATGCAAGAGGCTTGTCGACTCGATGCCACGTCGATTGGAGGCCATAATCAGGGGTAAGGGTGGACAAACTAAATATTAAGACGCTGAGTTACAAAGCCTTTGATAAAGCTTTAATATATTGACAGTACTCAATAAACGTAATGAAATTATTCTATTTTTTTGTAACACCTGATAAGATATTCTAATATTCTTCTATGCCGCTATGCATTAACTTTCCACTATTTAATAAAGGTTTTGCTATTTTTTATTTTTTTTTCAAAACTGGCACACAGTTGTCTCTTTATCATAATGACGTCACAGATACTGGATATTCCTCATAAAGGTGTATAACTTAAAGGTATTATGAAGGTCATGAGCGTATTTGAGACAGTATTCTATCTTCTTTTGGTCCGGAGTTGTATATATAAACGAATGTATATGAACTGTTCTTGCCTTGTGATACCTTGTGTTCGTTTCCAACGACGGTTAACGGTCGACCTAGTGCGGTCGACCCCTCTGCAGCATCCCGCCTCATCTGCGGGATTTGACGGAGAGAATTGCTTTCCGATATCCTCCTTCCCTCGTATCCAGCCACGTTTGGCTGGTCAGGGACTTTGCACAAGCACTTGTCGAACCGGTTCTTGAAACTATTCAGGTTGGTGTACTGGAGGTTACTCAGTTCTTTTGGTAGAGCATTGAAAAGTTTAGGTCCTCGTATTCTGAGGGTATTTTTCAACCTCGATTTCATGGCCTCCTATCCTACCATAGCTGGGATAGTACAGGACCTGCCTCTTCTCTCATTCCAGCGTGATTCTGTTCTATTTCATTTCTAAGATTTAAGACAGAGCCCTCGAGCATTTTCCATACGCATATTATTGTGTACCGCTCTCGTCTTCTTTCTAGGGAATAGACTTTCAGGGATTGCAGTCGAAACGTAGTCTTCACCTTTCGTGTCCTCTGTCTTAGAGGTAAAAGTCCTTTGTGTGGTTTCTATGTTTGAAATGTCTCGTTTTCTGTATGGGCTTGTTAGAACTGAACAATACTCAATTATTGGTAGGACTAGACTCTCAGAAATTTTAGTATAATGTTTGCTATTTTTTTTCTGTGGAAGCACCTCCAGATAATTCCCACTACTTTTCTAGCCGTTATAATTTTAATGTTGTAGTGCTCTCTAAATTCTGCATCTGACGACATTATTACTCCAAGATCCCCGACTTGATGGTTTGATGTTATTTGTTTGTCATTCAAAGTTTTGTAACCTTTATTTTGTAGTTTCTTGTTGTGACCATATCTTAGAAGTTCGAATTTCTCTTTGTTAAATTTCATATTGTTGTCTTCTGTCCACTTGAATAATGTTTCATTGTCATTTTGTGATTTTTCTATGTCATCTTTCTTCGGTATTTCCTTGCATATCTTTGTGTCATCCGCGAAATACGGTACGATACTCTCATTAATTTTTTTCATCAATGTCTGCAATCATTATTATAAACAGCAAAGGAGCTAATAGTAATACTGTACCTTGTGGGACAGAGCTCACAACTTTTGAGACTTCAGATCTGATTCCACTTATTACCACTCTTTGGGTTCTTTTGATCAGAAATTTAAGTAGCTATCATCTCAACGTTTCAGTAATTCCTGTTTTCTTAAGTTTGTGTACTATAATTCCATGATCACATTTATCGAAGGTTTTAGCAAAATCAGTATATATTACATCTACGTTTTGACCTCGACACAATGTCTCCAGTATTTTCTCTTGGTTGTTTAATATTTGTGATATGCATGATCTTTCAGCCCTAAAGTCATGTTGGTTTGGATGGAATAAATTCTTTTTTGTTGTATGTAGTAAGCAATTTTGACTCTGATTACACGTTCAAAGGACTTTATAAGGTTGGAGGTGAGAGCAACTGGTCGATAGTTCTTAGGCATTGCTCTGTTACCTACTTTGGATAAGGGAGCAATGTTCGCGTTCTTTAATGAAAATGCAATTTGTTCTGTACCAAGTGAATTTCTCCATAATAAGGCTTGGCAATACTCTCTTAATATTTCTTTAGAAACGTAGCCCTCCATGTGTCTGTCCCCGGTGGTGAGTTTTCTCGTATTTATGAGAGTAGTTCAATTATGTCTCCTTCCAAGAACCCTAACCCCCATTAATAGATTCAAGTCCGAACTTGTTCTTGGCTGATTTGTATCTATATCAAAGAATTCATCTGGATTTTTTACTTTTACTCGGACTTAAGGGTGGTAATACACAAAGTTAAATAGTCCCTTAAGCAATTCAGTCATTTTTTGGGGTCATTTGTGTATTATGTCGCCCCATCTTTTAACGGACCAATACTCACGTTACACTGCATTTTTCGTTTCGCAAACGTGCGCAATTTTTTTTTTATTATATTTTTATTTTCTGCTACCTTGATTTCCTTCTCGTTTGTCTTGTGGATAAACGTTTGGTTTAGATCCATTTCTATTTCACATAGATTTTTCTTTAATTTGAGTCTCCTTGCTTCAGTTCTGTATCCGTGTAGATTTTTATGGTTTGTTTCCGTTGTCTAAATAATCTTATTTTTCTCTCGAGCTTCCTACATTTTTATTTTTTATTTGTAAACAGTAATCTTCTTTTAAGCAAGTTTGTTAAATACATGGGAAGAAATAACTAGGGTGGTTTCCCTGTATTTTTCTCAGTAGGTAAGGCTGTGTAGTAAATTTAGCACCGCGACTAGAACGCAAGACCAATGGATTCGCAGCCAGTGACGCTAACCATTACATCACCGAGGCGATATAACTGCGTATATGCATGTAAAAATTCATATATCTTCTCTATCTATCTATCTATCTATCTATCTATCTGTCTATATGTTTTTTGTATAGGTGAATGGAAAATGGAAAAGTTTGTGAAATATGTGAAAAGAAAAGTTTGTGGTTTTCTGCATTAATGAAAAATCGACTCAATAAGATTTTGAGAATCACTAAAATTTATGTAATTCTAGACTGATCAGTTTATTTTTTCTAAATGCAATTTCTTCAGGCTTTCCTATAGCTAATATGCTAGACAGTGGATTTATAATCTATAATCCCATTTTCCTTTCCTGCTGAAATATCAGCAGCGTTAGCGATATTTTCTTTATATTTTTCGACGAGAGAATGCCTTCAATCTCTTTTTAATTTGTAGCGTATCAGATTCCTCTATTAGCTGTCCTGGAAATTCCCTTTTATATATATATATATATGTGTATATATATATATGGTGGGCAGGACCGAGTTCCAAAAGGACCGAACTCCAGGAACTCGGTCCTTTTTAAGGACCGTGAGCGGGAAAGTCGGTCCTTTTCTCAGTGAGGACCGAAATGAGGAGCGACGGTCCATTTTTAAGCAATTCCGGACGGTCCGGTGCGAACGGTCTCTTTTAGTGATTTTAGTGTGTTTAGTGATTATTTGAAGTTCTAAAGAAGATGGATCGTTTCCTCCAGAAGACTCAGAGAGACTGAGACTGAACTGAAACTTGTTTCAACACCTGGAGGAGACGAAGAATCTACTGATGTTAGTGCTTCAACTTCAAGTCAAGCAACTGGAGCTCCTAGCGGAAGAACTGAACCCGGCAATCCCTGGCCGTACCTGGACAAATACTTTGAATACCTGGGCCCCAAGGGTGAGCAGAACCTGGAGTACAAGTGCTTGCTGTGTTCATCAAGTTTAACACGCCTATCCCATCCAGTGTCGCCGTGGAGAGGCTCTTCTCTTTGGGGAAGGACGTCCTCAAGCCGAAAAGGTCAGGGCTCAGTGACAGCCATTTTGAAATGCTAGTCTTCTCGAAGGGAAACTCGAGCATTTAACTTAATAACTTTTTTCATCATTTATGTATGGTATTAATTATAATTTACGTTAATAAAATTAAAGATTTCCGGTGTCTTTAATTTCATTTTTCATTTTAATCAAATTTTTCACTTATATTATATTATATAAGGACCGAGGACCGAGTCGTTCCTAGGTCCTACCTTCAGAAAGGACCGGGACCGTCGGTCCAGTTTGAGGCAAGGACCGGGACCGGGACCGTCGATCCTTTTTCAGGCCCGGGTGCCCACCTTTGTATATATATATATATTACGAATACAATTACAAAGCACTTTATTAGATTTCTTTCTGTGTTCAGTTAATTTTCCTTTTGCAATTATGCTTCTTTATTCTTATTTGTACTTATTTTAAATTAAAAGAATATAATCTTATTTCTTGTATTTTTCTGATGGTGTTATTCAGCCACTGTGACAACGTTGTGGCCACGTTGCAAACATCGATTTCCGTTTGATCAGCGAGTTTAAGCGACGCTTGGTATGTTAAGTAGTTGGACGTGTGACCGTCCTCTGCTTTCAGATCGTGCAGGAACCCATTGTTCCGAACGCATTAAAAGCCGTAGGTCCCCTCCGTCACATGACCTTTGTCATTACGGAGGTTAAACAACCTCACGTACATAGTGCCAGACGAGAGGTTCAGGCCACAGATTCGTTTGGACTACTTTTTCTAGGAGCCCAATTTTCATATGGCTACTTTTCTAGACCCAATTTGGGCTATATATTTTTTAGGTCCCAGATTGAAGGACTCAGTTTATAATTACTCGTTTACCAATAAGGAAGTACAGTAATAATAGTAATAGCTATAATACTATTTCATAAGGTAAATAATATGTGAAAATAATAATGGAAAAAAAATCACTATAAAAATATAATTTAGAAGGATCTTGAAAAACCAGTCAACATTTTATAGTTAACCAGGAGCGGATACAAGGGGCGTGGCGCGGGGGCTTAACTCCTCTAGCTTTAACCTGAATGACATCTCGTACTCTAATAATTAATAATTTTTAATATTATTATATAATATTATATAATGTTAAATATTACTTTCACGGCTCCACGAAAATCAACTTTTTAGTTATAAAAGTCATGTATTTATATAAATATAGAATAAGTAAAAACCCTGCTATCTCTAATTTTTTTTTAAATTCCTCCAAAATTTTGTAAGTAATATTTTCATTAAGAACTACTTTGTTCCATTCTGCCGCATGATTGCCTATAAAATGTGGCAATACGGTAGAAATGCGTCAGTTTAGAGTGTAACGTTGTTGATGATGGATGTGTGCACTGGATGTTCCGTCAGTGAGCTGAAACTAGTTACAGAGGATTGTGTTAAATTTAGCCAAAGTAGCAGTTCTGTAAAAGTAGCAGAAAAAATCAAGAATTATGACCAAATAATGCAGAAAAAACAATAATTATCACCAATTAAATAACTAAGGTTAACTGAATGCTCAGTTAGGTCAATTGAATGGCAGGTTAAGTCAATTGAATGCCCGGTTAGGTCAATTGAATGCCCGGTTAGGTCAACTGTACGCCCTTGACGATTGGTTAGGTTAAGTCGTGATATTTTCATTAGTTAACGAAAATATCATGACAATCTAACTAATCATCAAGGGTGTACAGTTGACCTAACCGGCCATTCAATTGACCTAATTGGGCATTCAATTAACCTTAGTTACTTAATTAGTGATAATTATTGTTTTTTCTGCATTATTTGGTGATAATTCTTGATTTTTTCCTCTACTTTTACAGATCTGCTACTTTCACGGATGGAGCCGCGCATGTCATACTTTACCTTATATAATATGGGCTGGCAATATTTACATGACACCGGTATGACAAATCCTTAATCCCCACGCGCCTCCCTGTATCCGCGCCTGTTAACGGGCTTATTTCCATACATCAGCCATACAGCGTAAGCCAGACTCCTTACTGAGCGGACGCATTCCCTGGGCTCTCTGATATTGTTTCAACTTTTGGATATTGCCGATAAATTTACTGTTGGAAAGTTCTGAATTTTATATACTTGCGTTTATATTCACATTGTTATAGTGCAGTAACTGAATATTAGTGGTTTTTAGTGATTTTTATAAGTTTTCATAGCGTGCAGGCTTAATTTAATTTAAACTTGCGATGGTTATAAACGTTAACTACTTTAACTTGCGCGATGCCGCCGCAGAAAGTGTCATGTGGTAGGTGTGGGGTTTTCTGCGATTACCGAGAGATCGGTTTGTTTCTTTTGCGAGTTGAGTGAAGAGATAGTGGATTTAAAACGTAGTGTACGCGAGGTGACGGGACGACTTGCAACGCTTGATGAGGGCAGGGGTATACTTACGGTTGACGAAGGCCGAACCTATACTAACGTCTTCAACGTTAGTAAGTTGAAGGGTGAGGTTAGGAACATAGTTTCTAGTATACAGGCCGGATACGTGAGTGCCTCACCTTTTGGAGAGATACAGGGGGTTAATTAGGTCCCTGAAAGCAAGGTCAGACAGGTCTTTAGTTCTAGGTATTACCCCTAGGCACGGTTTAGCTCTTAGGATTACGTCAAAAACAATATTTTTGAACACTAAGGTAGAAGAGATTTGCGCTCGTGAAAATTTACCTTTTGTAAAGCTGTGGTCAGAATTTAGTGATCCGCGCCTTTTTATAAAAGATGGGGGTACATTTCAATGAAATAAGGAATGCTAAGTTAGGTAGGTTAATCGATAAGAACGTTCGAAAACTGTATAGGTCGAACCCCTCTTTAAATGTTGTGGGTCCGGGAAACGCCGGCCCGACGTGAAAAAGTTTAAAACGCCGCTCCGTGGTAAAAAATAATTAGTCTTTTATTGTAACGCGCGTAGTATTAGAAATAAATTGAACGAATTTAAGGCGATAATTTATTCCGGGAACTACGATATAGTTGCTATAACCGAAACGTGGTTAAATACCGAAATTCGGGACTTGTTGGGGGAACTTGATATAGCGGGTTTTAAACTTTCTACTAATGATAGGTTACACAGGATTGCTGGCGGCGTTTTGTTGTACATTCGTAATTCCCTTAAGGCTATCGAGGTTAAGATAGATTTCCCGGCAGCAATTAATGCGATATGCGTTGAAGTTAGGGCGCGTAAGTATTAGCTTGATACCGATACTAGATTTTACACACTGCTTTATAACTTTATTAATAATCGGGATAGTATAATTGTCGGATACTTCAACTTCCCTAACGTTAATTACGAGACTTTTACTGGTAATGATGAGGGTTTGAGACTGATTGAATTCATGGAAGATAATTTTTTAGGTATTTTTTTACAAGATTACATTACAGGCTTTTGAGGAATTTTACCTTTGCAATCAATAGTTTAGACAATTCTAAGACATTTTTCTTCTATAACATTTCTCTCGCAAATTACGTATAAGCGAGATATTACGTGTCTACTTTGTTTTAGCCGCCGATTGGTGCAATCATGTGGTTCAAATTTTGAATTCAGTCACTCTCGCCCAAACTTGTGTCGCTCGCCAGGAAACTTGATCGTCATGGCTGAAAGGTGTGGCGGTTGTAGTGAAGACTATTGGTCGATTATTGCTAAATTTCATAAGAATAATCCTGCAACTTTCTCCTTCTTGCATTCACACGGTGTATTGCCTAGTAGTGTTCAGTGTTCGAACTGTGAATTGCCGTGTTTCTATCGTGAAGACAAACATCACTGGTTTTGTGGCTGTTTGACCAGAGTAGATAAATCGAAACGCCGCAAAGTGTGCAACTTTAGTGTTAGCGACTACAAAGGCTCGTTTTTAGCATGTCAGCATAATATTCCTGATCTGTTGGGTTAGGTTAGGTTAGGTTATATATTAAAACTATGTTTTTCCGATTGTTTTTGATGTTGTTTGAACGAAATTAACCTTCTTTTTTATCGCAAATCACTACCTTCTGAGGTTATAGTGGGGGGGGGGGGGCTATCTCAGAAACTAGTGATTTCCGATAGAAACGAAGGTTATATTCGTTCAAACCGCATCAAAAACCATCAGAAAAACATAGTTTTGATTTACAAAGCCTTGTAATTTTTACAAGTATACAGGACTATTCAAATTGATACATCCGATTTCAACTGAGAATACTTCCGTACCTATCAACCGTGCATCAACTGGGCATACACCACATGAAAGAAGAAATCTCTAAGTTTTACTAGATCACCACGAGAGGGCTCCAAAGTCACGCCGTGGCCTATCCTAGCAACAAATAGTCAGTGTGAAAATGGCGTCCGCACAGCAGTAGGCCCCATGACTTGGTGCTCCACAGCTGGCCCCCTAGGTCGCCGGATCTTACACCGTGCGACTTCTTCCTTTGGGGGTACGTTAAGGATACTGTGTACGTGCCACCGTTGCCCACATCTTTGGATGGGCTCCGAACTCGCATTGTTACTGCCGTAGAGTCAGTGACAACGGACATGCTGGAGCGAGTATGGGAGGAATTCGACTATCGTGTCGACGTTGCTCGTGTAACTAGGGGAAGTCACATAGAGCATTTATGAGGTGAAAGACAAAATTTGGACAGTTTTTCTTTTGGTTGATGTATCACAAATCACTCTGTATTTGTAACATTAAAAAATATTCTCATTTGAAATCAGGTGAATCAGTTTGAATAGCCCTATACTTGTAAAAATTTACTATTTTTTACGACAGATGGTTACCAAACCAACGCGCGGTGACAATATTTTGGATGTGGTGATGAAGAACGACGAAAATATAGTCGAAGGTTTGGAAGCAGGTGAGAGTTTGGGATGTAGTGATCACCAAATTATTAGGTTTAAGCTATTGATAGGAAACAGTAAGGATAGTAACGTAATAGAATCCCTGATTTTCGTATGGCTAATTTTGATAGTTTTGCGGACATGATGAGAGTAGTGGACTGGGATAATTATTTATGGGTAATGACGCAAATTTTCATTGGGAGGCGTTTAAAGAAAGTCTTTTGTATATCGAAAGGGAGTTTATTCTGCGTAGGCCCAAGCGCGCTAGAAATCAGGGTAGGCCCAAGTGGTGGACTAGGGAAATAGGTGAGTTCATAAACGAGCGTAACAGAGCGTATAAACGCAATGGCACTGTAGCTAACTTTAATAGATATATCGAGCTTAGACGTCAGGATTAAAGCTCCGTTAGGAATGCTAAGCGTAATTTAGAGATACTTATAGCTGTGGATAGTAAACATAATCCGAAAAAGTTTTTTGACTACGTCAATAATCGCAAGCCGATAAAAGATAACATAGGACCTTTAGTGAACGCTAACGGCGCTTTGGCTTCCGACGTTCAGGCGATGGCGGGTATATCCCAGGCCTGCGATGGTTTTGTCCGAAATATTTTTTCACTTAGACAGTAATTTTTGTACGCTGATTCCGAAAATAATATTCATTTTTCACCATCACGTACAGATTCTTCACAAAATGTCATATTACATATGTAAGTAATTTTCAATAAATTTTGATTGAAAACTGCTGCCTATAAATGCTTGGTTTCACCAAGACATCAAAGAAATGGGGAAGAGATATCAGGGAAGGTGAGACATCAGCATGATGGCTGATTACTGCTGGATGTTGAAAAGTGATACTCCAGAATTATTATATAAAAGAAAAGGAACAGCGCGTACATTCGAGACTGAAAGGCATAAATCTCACAAGAAAACTCAGGAAAAATAAAGATGAATATGTAATTGACGTTAAGTCTTCTTTCTTTTTAAAGTTGTTTGCATTTGTAATTAGTATAACAAAGCGAAATAGGCACCTAATGTAAATTGAAATAAATAATATTTATTTATTTATGTTGTTTTTCCCCTTCTAGTTTGCAAAAAATCCTTACGTGATAAAAAAAAAATTCGAAATCAGCGTAGTTGAATTATATAAAATCAATTAGTAAGAAAACAACTCTTACAAAGTTCTCATTCGCAGGCCTGTGTTTTTAACAACTTTTTTGCAACAGTTTTTACCGTAGAAGACGTAAATAATGTCCTCGACGTGGATGATATCGTTCCACTTAGTAGCGAGACTATTTTGAATGAAATAACTGTTTACGAGGAAGAGATTGCGCATTATATCGATAAGCTAAAAGTTAGCAAGGCTCCAAGCGCTGACGCGCTTTATCCTAGACATTTGAAAGATTTGAAAGACGTTATAGTAGGCCCACTAACAAAAAATTTTAATAAGTCACTTGAAGCGGGGATTATTCCTGAAGACGTCAAATTAGCTAACGTTACGCCCATTTTTAAAAAAGGCGACCGCACAGTAGCTAGCAATTATAGGTGTATTAACTTAACGTCAATTGTCTGTAAATTTTTGGAATCCGTAGTTGGGGATCGTATCGTCGATCACTTAGAAAGTCGCGATTTCATTAATAGTAGTCAGCGTCAGTTTCGATGCCATAAATCTTGTTTAACTAATTTGTTAGAGTTTTTTAACGAAATAGTGCGCGAATACGATAGGCATAGAGCGGCTGATGTTATTCATTTAGACTTTAATAAAGCGTTCGATACAGTTCCGCATAGAAGATTAATTGCGAAGGTTAAAGTGCACGGTATACTCGGTCAGGTAGCTAACTGATTAGAGCAGGGTTTCTTAGCCTTTTCATGTACATTAAACATTCATTGCTACGTTTGATAAAATAAATTGCTTTTTATGAGGCAGGAGGGGTCAAGGGCTTCACTATAGTGCTCGCGAGCAAAGTTTTAGGTGATGGTGGAGAGCACTGTACACAACTTAAAGAGCACTTTGGTGCTCACGAGCACCAGGTTAAGAATCCTTGGATTAGAGGAATAGCTTTGTGCCAGGAAACAGAGGGTCGTTGTAATGGTAGCGAATCGTGGTGGCTGGATGTTAGGTAGCGGTGTCCCTCAGGGTTCAGTGTTAGGCCCATTGCTATTCGTAATCTATCATACATTAACGACATAGATGGAGGCTTGACTAGTAACGTGTCAAAATTCGCGGACGATACTGAAATAGGCGGTAAAGTTCTTAACGTGGACGATAGAAATAGGCTCCAAGACGATGTAAATAAGATTATGGAGTGGACGGATAAGTGGCAGATGCAATTTAACGTAGACAAATGTAAAGTTTTGCATATAGGTTCTCGTAACAATAATTACACGTACACGATGGATGATAGAGAGTTAGCGAGCGTTGACGAGTAAGTAGATTTAGGCGTACGCGTATATCAGGATTTAAAAGTTAAGAACCAGTGCCTGGAGTCTTGCGCAAAAGCTAATAGGATGTTAGGCTTCATAGCGCGTAATTTCGAATTTAAATCGAAGAATATTATATTGCCCGTTTACAAGTTCCTAGTCAGGCCTGTATTTGCGTGAGGGTACTGATAGGTTCGAAAGGGTTCAGCGACGCGCCACGAAACTAATTCCGACACTACGCAACAATTCTTACGAAGATAGGATTAAAGAGTTAGACTTGCATTCACTCAAGACTAGGAGATTAAAGGGGGGAGCTTATTGAAGTTTTCAAAATCGTTACTAAAATCGATAACGTAAATTTTGACATTGTTCATTTTCAATAATAGCAATACTCGTAATAACGGATTTAAATTACGTGGCAGACGTTTCATTACTACATCGCTAAAACCTTTTTTTACGTTTAAAGTAATTGATAAGTGGAATAATCTTTTCGCGTCCGTCGTGAACTCTACCAGCGTTAATATGTTTAAAAACCGTTTAGAGAGGCATTTTAAAAATATTAATGTCGTTTAAAATAATAAAGCAATTAGCAACAGGAGCTCTGGTGATGATGGTCCGGGTTTGAGTCTGTTGACGATTAATGCCAACTTGTGACATGCCAGCGTGTGATATGCCAGCAATAAAATTATATTATTAAAAAAAAAATTAGACTAACACGAACTTAGATGTAGCTCATAGCGTAAACTAACCCACTTTTTGTTATATTCTTCATACATTTTTTTGTTCTTTTCTCATCCTCTCTCTACTTGCATGTCTGTAGTTTGCATGGTATGAGAGTGTTTCTTTGAGTTGAGACTGTTTGCATGGTTTGTAAGCGTTCTTATTTGACTTCTTTTCATCTTTCACCCCTTTCCTATTCTCTTCGACTATTTTTCCTACTTGTTGGCAGTGGCCGGCGGATGATGATGGGGAGTCTTTCTCTCTCTCTTTCTGAATGAATGTTAACCCACGAATGATAGGTTTTGCTACTTACTTAACCCCTTATTCTATCCTTTTAACTCTCTATTCTCTTCTTTTAACCCCCTACTCTCTTCTTTCTCTTGGGCTAACCTTAGAGTGGGTCTTAGGGTCTTTGTTAGCCTTAGCTTCTGTAGATCATCCTTTAAACAAAACTTTCAACAAATTCCATTTTGAAATGCTTGTATACAGTGGTGTAGTGCTGTGGGAACGCGTGGGAACGGCGTTCCCTTACTTTTTTTGGTAGACGGAACGGCGTTCCCTCACTATTTCAAATAAATCCGAACTTACAAATCTCTAACGTCATGAAATTTTAATTCCCACCGCTAGAAGAAATATGAGAAAGAATCATTAACTGCTTCATTTCTTTTAGCTTCGACTGAGGCAATGCTAGCCTATAAAGATCTGGTGAAACAGTCACCACGGCGTACCAGTTGTTAACTTTTTTTTAGTTAATCATTCCAGTTGTTAGCTATTTTTATTGATCGTACTGGATGTCATATATCTAATGTCACTGGAAATACTGCATCTTCAACCTTGGAATATATCCTAATATCCAGTGCATATGACCTCAAAATATCCCTGAAATTGGTCAGATTTCAAAAGATTTCCCGGGGGGCTTACAGTGCCCCCGGACCCCCAGCTGTATGGGTTCGCCGCGCTCGCCATTGTCCCCCCCCGCATCTGAGTAACACTTTCAAAATGCGTTCCCTCACTTCTTTATTTAGCACTACACCACTGCTTGTATATATTTCAAATTCTTAGTAACGTCATTTAAAAGATAAATCAATAGAATACATATATTTAAATTATATGAATAAAAATTAAAAAGATACTAAAAATCAATAAAATTTCGATTCATTTTCCATTACAAGACCTTCAAAATCTACGGAACCAGGAATTCTTTTAACTTTTAATAAAGGTATTTACATCCAAAATTAATAATAGAATATTCAATCAAAACGTGTGTACTGTAGAAGAAATATCAGGAAGGTAATACAAATAGAATCAAATTTGGTCAATGAATAAGTACTTTACTGAACACTACCCTTAAACCCAAATTTAAATATTTTTTCATATCTACGATACCATGAACTGTTTTAGGCATTTAATGAGACCAATGTACTGCTTTTCGATTCCATAGCCATCCTTGGTTCTGAATCCAGATTCAGTTGTAGGTCCCTCTATCATACGACCTTTGACGTTGCAAAAGATAAAAAATAATAACTAACATTGATTATGTCGTCCTAATGTTTCACTGTACCTGTGTAATCTGAAATTTTCTGAGTTATTGAGGTCGAAGACCTCAGCACTGCAGGTCTAGCTAAATGGATCCGTAGGGCCCACTTTTGCTAGTATTTTATAATATTCGAAGGGACAAGACATATACGAGGGTAATTCAATAAGTATCCGCACTTTTTATTTTCACAATTTTATTTTCACATCTGATAGATTATAAACACATCACTTCTCAACATAGTCTCCCTGTTTCTCAATACATTTAGTGCGATCTATAAGCTTCCTAATGCCATCACAAAAGAATGTTTCTGGTTGTCTGCGTAGCCAGTCATGTACCGCCTCCTTCACGTCATCATCGCCTTGGAATCGTTGACCAATCAAAGCGTCTTTTAGTGGCCCAAACAGGTAAAAATCTGAAGGTGCCAGGTCTGGACTGTAGGCTGGATGGTCGAGAACTTCAAATTTAAGTTCTTGAAGGCATTTTCTAGTCTGTGCAGCGGTATGAGGGCGCGCATTGTTGTGTAACAGAATAACACCTTCCGACAATCTCCCTCTCCGTTTTGTGCGATTTGCTTGCTTTAACTCATTCCGAAGCATGTCAGAATACGATGCACTTGTTATTGTAGCTCCACGCTCTAGATAATGTTCAAGGATTGGTCCTCGTGTATCCCAAAACAGTGTTAGCATAACTTTACCTGCTGACGGCTGCGCTTTGAACTTCCTTGCAACGGGAGATGTTGGATGCTTCCATTGCATGCTCTGTCGTTTGGTTTCTGGTTCATAGTGATGGATCCTGGTTTCACCTCCAGTGATAATGCGTGGAAGGTATCATAATGAAGGTGAAAACTTTTTCGACTTTAGAAATATACGTACATCACACTACAATTAATTATATACTGGGGAAATATCATTTTATGGTGAAGTTTAAGGAAATTATGTTGGAAAAACTTCGAATTTGCCGCTATCGCTGCCATGATCAACAATGATCAACCAATCACCAAGCGACAAGCGTTCTCGTGACGTCATCCAGCCAATTAAATTTAAACCTGGCTCTATCCCAGGCTTTAAATCGCGTCATTTCTCAGCCTAGATTCCAACATGGTGTGCGAAACTTGCAATTTTAATTATATCGAAGTTCATCGTTATTTTTTAAAATTATTGTTGTAGTATGAACATGTGATAATGCAGTGCTGTGATCTATCTACTTGTGAGTTGACCCCGGTCAATTGAATGCCCGGTTAGGTCAATTGAATGCCAGGTTAGGTCAACTGTTCTCCCTTGACGATTGGTTAGGTTAAGTCATGATATTTTCGTTAGTTTTAACGAAAGTATCACGACTTAACCTAACCAATCGTCAAAGGAGTACAGTTGACCTAACCGGCCATTCAAATGACCTAACCAGGCATTCAATTAACCTTAGTTATTTAATTGGTGATAATTATTGTTTTTTTTTCTGCATTATTTAGTGATAATTCTTGTTTTTTTTCTGCTACTTTTTCGTGTTTTGTGCAGTGGTACTTGTCTATCCAAAACACCTTAAAACTGGTGTTTTTTCATAATTCCCCCAACTGTTGACAATATCTACTACACAAAGCATGAAAAAACATGCAGGAAAAACAAAAATTATCACCGAACTCAGCGAAGTCCCTTAGCTGCATAATTACCATATTTTGTCCCATTTAATTTGCAAAACACTGTATTTTGAGACAAACTAGTTTTTATATGCAACTCCAGACCAAAAAAATAGAATACTCTCTCAAATGCGCTCATGACTTTCATAATACCTTTAAGTTATACAGTTTTATGAGGAATATCGAGTATCTGTGAGATCATTACGGCAAAAAGACACCTCTGTGTGCCAGTTTTGCAAAAAAAAATTTAAACTACATTAAAATATTAAACTCCACACTAACACACTCGCTGTAAATTTGACCGATTGCTTCAGGCAACTTTCATGATACATTTCAGACTTTCTTCGCCAAATTCGTGGACGTTTGTCACTAAATGAGGTACAAAATTTTGATTCGTCTGAAAAAAAGCACTTTTTGCCACTCGTTTGCAGTCCATGTAACTCTTTCTTTGCACCAGGATAGTCGTCTTTTCTTTTGGTTCGCATTTAACATCGGCTTAATTTTCGGTTTTCGTGACCGAAATCCCATTTCATAAAGGCGGCGAGTGTGTTAGTGGGGGGTTACTTGCATTTGTAAAGAGAACTGTTAATAACTTAATACTGACGTTTATCAAAAAATCTTAGAATACTTCATGCTGTAGTCTGCAGAACAACTGTATGGAGACGAACCATTTAATTTTTAACATGCCCTGGCTACAGCTCAAACGGCTCGGGCAACATCTTAATTTGATAGAAAATCTTTGGAATATTGCTAAGCAGAAGGTCCAAAAGCGTAAACCAGGAACAATTGGTGAACTGAACAGGTGTTTGATGTCATCCTGGCAATCAATAACTACTAAAGAAAGCAAGAGTTATAGTCTTTGATGAAGGTTTAATATACTGTATTGGCAGTACTCAATAAACATAATGAATTTATTAAATTTTTTTGTAATACGTGACAAGATTTTCTAATATTTTGGTATGTCGCTATGCATTAAGTTTTTACTATTTAATAACGTTTTTGCTATATTTTCATTTTTTTCAAAACTGGCACACACAGGTGTTTTTTCATCATAGTGATGTCACATTCACTCGATATTCCTCATAAAGGTGTATAACTTAAATGCATTATTAAGCTATTTTGATAATACTTAACTTCAATTTAATTTAAATTTCGCCAAGGGTGAAACCCGCAGCAAGAACGCCCCTTACCCCATGAAAGGAGAAGAGAGCTGAAATCAAGGTCCAAAAATTTCGAGATGCCTGGACATGCCTGGACATTCTGCGTTTAAAAGATTGGAGGTCATAGACGGGGGGAAAAATGGATTGAGGTACGTTGTTTCAGAGTTGACCGAGTGAGAAGATGAGATAATTAAGAATACCGATTAACCCTTACATTAGAGAGTTGGACAGAAAAGGGATAAAGATGTATCAGAAGTCTGGAATTGCATGTTCTACTTAAAGTAGGATTAATCAGGTGCAAGTTTATTATATGAAGTCAAACCCAGTTTGGATCAATGAAAGAAAGCCACCCCCAGCCTTCTTTAGTTAGCTTTATAAGGCTAACTAACGAAAATATCACGACCTAACCTAACCAATCGTTAGGTCAACTGTACGCCCTTGACGAGTGGTTAGGTTAGGTCGTTATATTTTCGTTAGTTAGCCTTATAAACCTAACTAAAGAAGGCTGGGGGTGGCTTTCTTTCATTGATCCCCCAGTTTTCGTAAATTTTATTTTTTTACTTTAGAATTTTTTCTAACCCTAACTTAACTACAATATATCCATCACGTGCACATTATACATACATATATACAGAAACAACTATGTAAATTTTTATACCCCTACCGGATTCGAACCGTTTTCCCTGTGATATTCATCAAGCAACATACAGAATATTTTTCTCGAATATTTTTCTCGGAGAATAAACAACTCCATTCAGAGTTATTTTGTTTGAAAGATTGGATATTTACAATTTTTATTTTCATGAAAAGTTTATACATACACAAAAAATGGATTCTAAACAGTATTTGATGATTCTGTTATGAAAATAGTATTTGATGATTCTGTTATGAAAATAGTTCAAATACTCGCAAAACAAATATTTTCTCTCATACGATAAAACTGTCTTTATACACTAAAAATGTTTTCCAGAAAAAAAATACAATTTGTTTCGGATCAAAATACTTTTGTTTAATATCGATGAAATTATATTTTATTCAAAATAAACGAATGACTCAATTCAGTCATTCAAGGAAATATTAAATACAATTTTTTCTTTGCAAAGAAAATTTAGTCTTTCAAGCAAATGTGCATTATATATATATATATATATATATATATATATATATATATATATATATATATATAATCAATAGGAATATGAAAACAAGAGATACGACTCTCAACATTTATTGGCCAAACGTTTCGGTCCACTCAGGGGCCATCTTCAGTGACTAAATAGTAGCATCTAAAAATAATCATAAAACTAAAGTAAATAAAAATGTCAAACTGTACGATAATAAAATCTAAAAAAAAAAAAAAAAAGTTAAAAAATTGTTAAAAAACTATCTGGATTATAAAACAAAATAAAAGTAAAATTAAAACAAACTAAAATTTCAAACGTTAAGTTTAAAATTTAAAAAGGACTAACCTGGATGGTAAGAGTTACAAATAACAAATGGAGAGAAAGGAAAAAACAACTTAAGTTAATGCGTTGGTTGCGTTTAAAAGGTGTTGGTTGGTTAGGAAGTATGTAATTTTATCGAGGAAAGGCTATCGTTTAGTTCAGGATTTAATTTCTTGATAAAAAGGGATTCTAAAATTTTAAGATCAAGTGAATTAGGAGCAGACGACAAAATAACAAAGGAGTCCTGGGGGCACGGGTGGTCATGGGTCTCTGAATGATGCCGAATAGCAGAGGATTCAGGAGAGGAAAGAGGGCGAGAAGTTCGATAAGAAAAACCCAAATGCTTCGAAATCCTAAGTTTTAACTGTAGGGCAGTCTGCCCCACATAACGACTTTGGCAGGTCGCACATGTATATAAATAAATAACAAAGGATCTCAAAAGCACGGGGAGGTGATCTTTATGGCGAAAAAAGGATTGCAGAGAATTGGAATTAGAATTAATGATTATAAAGTCGCATTGAGGGAAGTGTCTGTCCAAAATAGAGTGGACATCTTTATTAAGTTGAAAAGTTAGTTGGTCAAAAAATGGAAGCTTAAGATAAACCTTCTGTTTCGGAACCGTGGAGTGAATTATCTTAGGTGAATATAGGTTATTTAAAAATTTAGAAATTAAAGCCTCAAAAGTCAAAGTACAATAAAAATTATAGTTGAAAAATCTCTTAAGATACTGAATTTCTAAGTCAAATAAAGACCAACTTGAACAAAGGTGATTTTAAACCTATTTTATTTAAACGTTATGTAGATGATTGTTTTGTCATTTTTAAGCATAAAGATCATGCCCCTTTATTTTTAAATTACATTAATACTAAGCATCCTAATATTAAATTCTCTATGGAAGTAGAACAACACAATAAAATTTCGTTTCTTGATGTTACCATAAATAAACACAGTATAGGCTTCTCAACACAAGTATACAGAAAACCAACTACTACCCAACTCGGTACTCATTTTTTCAGCAATATTCCACTTAGTTTTAAGCTGGCTAGTATTAAAAGTCGTATTTTTAGAGCCTATCACCTTTGTTCAAGTTGGTCTTTATTTGACTTAGAAATTCAGTATCTTAAGAGATTTTTCAACTATAATTTTTATTGTACTTTGACTTTTGAGGCTTTAATTTCTAAATTTTTAAATAACCTATATTCACCTAAAATAATTCACTCCACGGTTCCGAAACAGAAGGTTTATCTTAAGCTTCCATTTTTAGACCAACTAACTTTTCAACTTAATAAAGATGTCCACTCTATTTTGGACAGACACTTCCCTCAATGCGACTTTATAATCATTAATTCTAATTCCAATTCTCTGCAATCCTTTTTTCGCCATAAAGATCACCTCCCCGTGCTTTTGAGATCCTTTGTTATTTATTTATATACATGTGCGACCTGCCAAAGTCGTTATGTGGGGCAGACTGCCCTACAGTTAAAACTTAGGATTTCGAAGCATTTGGGTTTTTCTTATCGAACTTCTCGCCCTCTTTCCTCTCCTGAATCCTCTGCTATTCGGCATCATTCAGAGACCCATGACCACCCGTGCCCCCAGGACTCCTTTGTTATTTTGTCGTCTGCTCCTAATTCACTTGATCTTAAAATTTTAGAATCCCTTTTTATCAAGAAATTAAATCCTGAACTAAACGATAGCCTTTCCTCGATAAAATTACATACTTCCTAACCAACCAACACCTTTTAAACGCAACCAACGCATTAACTTAAGTTGTTTTTTCCTTTCTCTCCACTTGTTATTTGTAACTCTTACCATCCAGGTTAGTCCTTTTTAAATTTTAAACTTAACGTTTGAAATTTTAGTTTGTTTTAATTTTACTTTTATTTTGTTTTATAATCCAGATAGTTTTTTAACAATTTTTTAACTTTTTTTTTTTTTTTT
>JAJOZX010000437.1:622500-705000 GCA_023014485.1 Bathynomus jamesi
TTTTTCAGGAGCAAGATGCACCGTAAATTTATTTATATATATATATATATTAGTGGTGGACTGGATATCCGCATATGCGGATATCCGCGTCATTTTTAAAATCCGCATCCGCACTTCTGACTGCGGATGTTATGCGGATATTACCTCTAATAAATTATGCAATTTACAATTAAATTAGCTTATAAAGTAGCTTATAAGGCCCAGTCATGCACATTTCATGTAAAGTATTAATTATTAATGAACAAACAAATACATAAACCTCAAAATATAAATAGGTGGTAACAGAAAATTGAATGAAACTTGTTTCATTGAATTTTCTGTGGCTGAAACTCTTGAGAAAGTTATTTTTATCATAATGAAAACATTAATATTAATTTTAATTCTTATGCATTGCCTGCCATAATAGTAATATCAAGAAATTTGAAAAATTATGTCATATATTCATAATTCTATATTATATTCATAGATTAACTAAATATCCGCATCCGCAGATGTTGAAAAACTGACATCCGGTCCACCACTAATATATATATATATATATATATATATATATATATATATATATATATATATATATATATATATGAGAGTAAAAACCAATAAAAGATTTTGTCTATGAAAGATGGTCAATTCCATTGATAAATACTTAATCCTTGTTTCTATTTTTATGTTAAAATTTTTTGTTTCCAGTTAAAAATCTATATTTGCTTAAGAAAAACATTTCCTTGAAACTAAAACAATTAGTATTAAATTACAAAAGCTAAAACACTTCGCATTCAAAATATTAAAATATTAAAAAATAAAATTAAAAGAAAAATTCTATTAAATTAATATAAGGCGCAATTTCCGTTTTTAAAAAATCGTACTTTTTTTTTAAGTGATAAAATTTAAATTTAAATTAAAAACTTTTTTAAATAATATTTTCCTCCGAAATTGCATTTTGCGAAGTGTAACTAAAATATTACGCGATTTCGAGCAAATAAATTTTAGTAAAAATGTTTTCTACTTTAAAAAGAAAAAAAAGAAAAGTTGTGAACAGATCGGCCCAATTCGACATTCATATGAAATTTATTTATTTTTGTTTTTTTTCGCCTTCTTTCAACACTTTTTCCCTTATTATTTATTCTTGAATTAAATATTTTTATTAAATCCCTTTACATTTCTGTCAGTTCTTGTGTGTGTGTGTGTGTGTGTGTGTGTGTAGAGATTAATTTATCAGAATTCAGTCAATTTTTATTGAATTTATTAGTAATGGTTTAAAATTTTAATGGGATATCAGAGAAACATTTTTTTTATATATTTTAAAGAAAAAATATATTTAATTTTAAATGTCACACAAATTTAAAATTATTTAACTTAGTAACACTCAAATAACTTTCTTGTTGTGTGTTATATGTTATGCGCATACAAAATGTTTGCATAAACTATTAAAAATACTATTAAAATACTATTAAAATTTTATTAAAATATATTAAAATTATATTTAAAATATTGAAATATTATAAAAATATTAAAAATATATTTAAAATATTAAAATTTATTTAAAATACATTTAAAATACATTTAAAATGCTATTAAAATACTATTAAAATATTAAAATACATTAAAAATATATGATGATAAAATGTTTTAGCAAATATTGTCAATTACGAGACGTTGAATTAAGGGATTTGTTTTTTTTATGCAGGAAGGAACGGCAAAGCCACAATAAGACGCTAATTCAAAAGACGCAAAAGCTTCCCGCTTATTCCAAGGTCTTCATGAGGAGTGAGTGGTGGGAAAGAAGAAAAGGAAACTGTGAATTTAATATAAGGTAAGGAAGATTGGAAGATCGGAAGTAGGGAAGTGGGATTAGGGAAAAGGTGAAAAGAGGGATTAAGGAAAACGTATCCCAGTATGTATATATATATATACAATAATGACCTAAACCTAACCTAAACTAACAGCCAAAGCCGAAATCAGTCAATGTGGATAATGACTGGTTAATATGGTTATTAACCAGTCATTACCCGTATTGACTGATTTCGGCTTTTGACTGACATATATATATATATATATATGTGTGTGTGTGTGTGTAATTGGAGCTTTCGGCAACATTTTAAAGAATATTTGTCGCAATATATTACAAAATGCATTTATTTAAGCACTCCGTCCTTTATGCGACAATTCCTCTTCTTCTAAAAACCTTAAAATCGAATATTTAAAAAGGCAAAACCCTTTTTTATGTGTGTGGGGAGACATTTGGGGGGGAAGAGGGGTTTACTTCGTAAAATATTGCAAAGCGCAAAACAGTTTTTATTAATCAAATAACGCAGCCAAAGTTTAGACATTCCTTTTCTGTATTGAAAATATATAGTTTTTGGATCCGAAAATGTTTTATTTACGAATAAAATCCAAGAATGAAAGTGAGAAATTTACGTTTAAATTATCAAGATATACCCATTACATTTATCGACTTTTTGAACCCAGATTAAAATCCAAGGCGTTGAATGGGAGCCAAAACTTTATACTGGATGCGTATATATATTATGAATTTCATACCATTTTGTAGTTTGAATATAGTTACTAATATATATATACAGTAAGTCCTCTATTTACGCGATAGATGCGTTTATGGAAACCATCATTTATATTGAAATCGTGTAAATCGAATCCCATTTTCCTATATTATAGGAGATAAGCGTGTTCAGCTCAAGGATTTTTGACGCCAAAAATGATACTACTGTACATATATGCCTGTATAAAAGAATTTTATAGAACGTAATGCTTATTATACACGTACATTAATAATAGAATATAAAATACATTATGTAATTTTGTACATACTGTACTTACTAGAGATGGCTCCAAAGACTGCTTAAAGTGGAACCTCATCCTTCTTGACTCCTCCTGGGTGAAGCTGAGGTTGATGGTGAAGTTGAAGGTAGGCTCTGGGGTGTTGCGGGAGCTCTTTCAATCTTCTTGAAGTAGATAAACAGTGATGTCCACATAGTGAGGCGCCGAAGAACGCCTATACATATTTATATATACGCGAACATATAAGCAGACAACCACAGGGAAAAGGAAAAAGAAACACGAAATCCGAGCGCTTTCGTGATATATTCACATCTTCAGGGACAAGAAAGATGTAAATATGTCACGAAAGCGCTCGAATTTCGTGTTTCTTTTTCCTGTGGTTGTTTGCTTATTAATAAGATCGTGTTATTCTGTGATTTTACTGCATATATATATATATAACCTTTGGTTAGCTTCCGCCCGAATTGTTCATGCTGACGAAGGTCACGCTTTTCACTCCACCTTAGACCTACAGTTTAACGTGGAATCCGAACCACGCCCCATCAGCAGCCCAGCGTCTTTAACCACTAGGCCACCTAGGGTACCCATTTATCTACCAACCACTTTCTTTATTATGTGGAAGGATGAACAGCTGGGTTTTGCTGCGCGCCGGCTGCCGTCGGGTCTCGAACCCGGGGCCGATGGATTCGTAGTCAGCGACGCTAACCACAACACCACCGAGGCGCATATTAGTCTGAATATATATATATATATATATATATATATAGATATATATATATATATACACACACACACACACACACACACACACATTCAGGATAAAAACGAAGACGTAGAGCAAAAAAGTAATTATATTTGGCTGCAGCCGACGTTTCGGGCAACTCTACTCATCTTCAAGGCCTAATTGAGAGAGAGCTAAAATTAATAAATGACGCAAAAGATACAAATGACGAGAGTTAAAACCTAAACAAATATACAAAATTAAAATTATTCAAATAGAAAATACAAATTAGAAACAGGCTAGAACAAGATCAAACCAAAAATAAAATATATAAATGACACAAAAAGGATCTTTTCCAAATAAACGACCCCACGGGATTTAGCTGAAAATTTGTATACTAATAAATTTTTATATTCTAATAACGAATATGACATTATTTTCATGGAGGAATATGCGCAACATACGAAAAAAATTGCATTTATATACGCACTAGTTTGCATGGCGCATGACAGTTATCTAAATTATGTAGTATTATTTAGTGGGTTTTACAAAATAAAACGCAGATAATATCCTTTATTTATTAAAATGTGGAATATTTAATAATATTTTAATAAATAAATCTTCATTTGCATACCTTTTTCTCCATAC
This sequence comes from Bathynomus jamesi, assembly GCA_023014485.1. Classification (NCBI taxonomy): domain Eukaryota; kingdom Metazoa; phylum Arthropoda; class Malacostraca; order Isopoda; family Cirolanidae; genus Bathynomus; species Bathynomus jamesi. The sequence continues at coordinate 626,666 of JAJOZX010000437.1, forward strand.
GAACTCGCATAAACAGTAATTTTTGTTGTTATTATTAATGTTTATTTGTTGCCTGCTTAGACCTAGTTTAGTCCGAATATTATTGTTGTAGTGTGAACATATGATAATGCAGTGCTGTGATCTATCTACTTGCGAGTTATACCCGGTCAAATGAATGCCAGATTAGGTCAATTGAATGCCAGGTTAGGTCAATTGAATGTCAGGTTAGGTCAATTGTACGCCCTTGACGATTTGTTAGGTTAAGTCATGATATTTTCGTTAGTTTTGACGAAAATATCACTACTTAACCTAACCAATCGTCAAGGGCGTACAGTTGACGTAACCGGCCATTCAATTGACCTAACCGGGCATTCAATTAACAGGGGGCCACACAGCAACCTAGTATCCGGGCGTCGTGAGCGGTGTAAACTAGATAACGGTCATGCGCCATGCAAACTAGTGCGCATATAAATGCAATTGTTTTCGTATGTTGCGCATATTTCTCCAGGAAAATAACGTCATTTTCTTTATTAGAATATAAAAATTTATTAGTATACAAATTTTCAGCTAAATCCCGTGGGGTCGTCCATTTGGAAAAGATCCCACAAAAATATAGGAATGATAGATGTAAAACCTAAAACTAAAATCATTCAAGAATAAAATTAAAAAAACCTTCACTAGTAAAATGTTAAACGGAAAACTACAAGAATAAACCGACACACCTGTATTCAAAGAACAGCCACAAGAAACTGGAGCAAAAAGAAGACAGGGTCGCAGAGAAAATTTAGAAGGTAGTTGAACTAGTTAATGTAAAGCGGGTAACAGCCAGAATCAATGTTTAGACTAGAGTTCAAAAAATTAATACATAAAGATTCATAAATACGAAGCGAGGACGAGCATTTTAATGATTTTAAAATTTTCAATAGAGACGTAAGTCTTACAATTAATGGAATGACTTCTGATAGCAGACAGTTCTTCGCTCAACTACGTCTCCTTAGGAGGGATCCTATTTCATATGTATCTACGCGCTATGGACTAGAGGGTTTGAGAATCCATTGTAAACTTGAGAAGTCTGTCAGAAGGCTCAAGAAGATTGAATTGGACCTAGAATTTTTAGAAATGTGTCGGAATAGTGGCGTCTTTCCTAATTTTATATACTACAAACTGTATCGTAATTCTCTTTATTCTTTTGAGTTTTATTGGTCATCTTTGGTATATTATCTCAACACTGAAATTAATTACAAATTTAAGCTTAAGCATGATATCTTGAACAATGTTTGTGCTCTTAAAAGCCAGTTGAAGGCCTCAGTTTCATTTTGTGACTATGTGTGCATAGTGGCTAATATTCACATTTCCTCCCTTTCATACGTTCGTTCTGTTTCCCATATTCATGACCGCAAACTCTTTAAGTTAAACCTATCTCGCCCTTCTTTTCTGGATCCTGGTCAGGTCATAAAGAATTTATCTGATTATACCCTGTCAAAGCGTGAAATATGATAATAAAAACCCACTCTAATAGTCAGAGTTTATTTCCACAACAGTTTCGATGCCCACTGGCATCCTCTTCGGGTGGATACAGAAAAACGAATGAACCAAAAACAAGAGGGAAAACAGTCCAGGGACAATTGAGAAATTCACACATAAGATAGATCCCGTTCTCCCGACACCGAAGGACATTTTATCAAAGGGTCCCGCTTATAAGTACCTTCACACAAATTAAAATTATCTTCTTGTTCTATACATACAGATTCTATTATTTTTTACATAATTATTACATTTATTATTACATTTATTGCATTTATTATTGCATTATCACTTATTACAGAAATTATAAATTTATTATTACATTGATTATTACATTGTTGTTTATTATTACAGAAATTATAAACCGAAAAACGAATGAAAAAGGGCGAGAATGAAACAATCCAGAGACCATTAAGAAATTCGCACCTAGGTTAGATCCCGTTCTCCCGACACCGGAAGGGCATTTTATTAAAGGGTCCCGCTTATAAGTACTTTCGCACAAATTACAACTATCTTCTTCTTCTATACATACAGATTCTATTATTCTATTATTTTTATTATCATATTTTGACCTTCACGTAGAAAAGTGAAGTTTTTGCATTTACAAAACGTGAAAGTTTTCATTTGTCTCTTGGCCTTAAGTTTAAGTTTCCTAACTTGCATTTTAAACCGACTGACTTTTATTTTTACTTTGAAAGGATAGCCATGATCTGAAAGCTCTCCCAACCGTTGATGCCAATGATTTTGTTAAAGTTAGACAACGTATTTCACAATTATCCCATGAACTGTTCTCTAAAATTAAGGATTTTAAATTTTCCACGATATTTTTGCACAGGGAAGACCGTCAGATTTTGAAGGGTTTGAGTAAAAATGAATCTGTTGTCATAACTAAACCAGATAAGGGTAGTGGGGTTGTGCTTATGAATAAAACGGATTATATTCAAAGAATGCACAATATTCTCTGACTCATTAAAATTTGATAAGGTAGACGAACCGGCTCCCAAAATTATTCAGTGATTGGAAGTCAAGTTTAACCGTGTTTTGCTTAAACTTAAACAAGAACGTGCTATTAACTCCTCCACTTATGATGCATTGTACGCCTCAGGTTCTTATTTGAGCCTTATTTATGGTCTACCTAAGGTTCATAATGCAGGTGTTCCACTGCGCCCAATTTTGGCGTCCTTTCCTTTGGCTAATTACAAACTTGCTAAATTTCTTGTCCCACTGTTATCCCCATTTACCGTGAATTCATACAGTGTTGAGGATAGTTTTTCTTTTACGTCGGAAATGAAGAAAATTGATATGAATTCATTGTTCATGACAAGCTTCGATGTGTCTTCCCTCTTTACAAACGTTCCCTTGGATGAGACAATTAAAATTATTTTGAATAAGGCATTTCCACAGCCGGACTTACTTTATCACGGCTTTGGCAGAGCACAGTTTGAGCAGCTTCTGAATTTGGCAGTGAGGGATAATTTTTTCAGTTTTCAAGGAGTGGTTTATTGTCATTTGGATGGAGTAGGGATGGGGAGCACCTTGGGTCCTGCTCTTGCAAATATTTTTATGTTGCATCTTGAGGAAAGGGTCTTCTGTGAGTGCCACCCTCATCTTAAGCCCAAACTGTACAAACGTTATGTTGACGATACGTTTGCTTTATTCCAAACGGAGAACCAATCAGTTCAGTTTGTGAGTTTTCTGAACACACTGCATAAGAACATTGTATTTACACAGGAAAAGGAAGTTGAAGGTTCTATTCCTTTCCTTGATGTTTTGGTCTCCAAATCTGGCTCGACAGTTTTAACTTCTACGTATCGGAAGCCTACGTTTATGGGTTTGGGTTTTAATTTCCATAGTTTTTGCGACCTTAATTACAAACTAAGTTCTGTTCGCACACTTGTTCATAGAGCTTATAATATTTGCTCAAACTTTGCTCTGCTACATAATGAGTTTCAATTTCTTACTGATTATTTCTTTAAAAATGATTTTTCACGGAATCTTGTAAGAGGTGTTATCGGTAAGTTTCTTAATAATGTATATTCCCCTAAAATTGTTCCAACGTGTGATGTTCCCAAGAATTGTAAATATCTTGTTTTACCTGATGTCTACCATTTTAACTCTTTGGTGAAGAAACAATTGTTAAATATTGTGAGAAAATTTTATTTCCACACTGATTTTAAGATTGCCTTTGTAAATAGTAATACCCTTGATTGTTTTTTCCAATGTAAGGACGAAATTCCCCCTGCAATGAGCTGTTCTGTCGTTTATTTCTTTACTTGCCATGGGTGTTCCCAGGGGAACTACGTTGGCAGTACAGTTCGTCCTTTGCGGGCGAGATCTTGCTCCCGTATGGGTATTAGTCATAGGACGGGGAAGGTTTTGTTGAAAAAAAGAACAGTCTGCTATCAGAAGTTATTCCATTAATTGTAAGACTGACGTCTTTATTGAAAATTTTAAAATTCTTAAATCATTAAAATGTTCGTCCTCGCTTCGTATTTATGAATCTTTATGTATTAAGATTTTGAACCCTAGTCTAAACACTGATTGTGACCGTTACCCCTTTACATTAACTAGTTCACCTACCTTCTAAATTTTCTTTGCGACCCTGTCTTCTTTTTGCTCCAGTTTCTTGTGGTTGTTCTTTGAATACAGGTGTATCGGTTTATTCTTGTAGTTTTCCGTTTAACATTTTATTAGTGAAGGTTTTTTTAACAGTTTATTTTTGAATGATTTTAGTTTTAGGTTTTAAACCTATCATTCCTATATTTTTGTGTCATTTATATTTTTTATTTTGTATTTGATCTTGTTCTAGCCTGTTTCTAATTTGTATTTTCTATTTGAATAATTTTAATTTTGTACATTTGTTTAGGTTTTAACTCTCGTCATTTATATCTTTTGTGGCACTTATTAATTTTAGCTCTATTAATTAGGCCTTGAAGATGGGTAGAGTTGCCCGAAACGTCGGCTGCAGCCAAATATAATTACTTTTTTGCTCTACGTCTTCGTTTTTATCCTAAATGTAAAACGACGTCTCCTTAGGAGGGATCCTATTTCATATATATAATTTTATACATTTTGTAGTTTGAATACGCTTACCAAGAAACACAAAAATTGGAAAAGTATGACATACAGGGTGTTCAAAAAGAAATGCAACCCACTGGAGAATGTATATATCGGGTTGGCCAAATAAAGGGAGACCTCGAACTTTGGCTGTAAAATCCAAAGTTATTGTCAGATTTCAATATTTCTTTCACACCCGACAGCTAAGTAAATTTCTTATACGGTGAACGGATTTCTAGGAAACTAATGAAAATTACGGATTTATTGAACATTTCTTTATGCCACCCGGAAATTCTCCATTTACATTACTATCGCACTGTATGTGCAGATAAAAAGTTACAAAGTACTCACATATGGTGCTACCTTGATGTTAAAAAAACTGCTCGATATATTTACTACAAACTTCTACAACTTTTTTCAGTCTAGGACGGAACTCCTCTATGGCTTTATTGATTAGTTCTTGTGGTAGCTCATCCCATTTTTCCAGAAGCTGTAGTAAATGAGCGACATTTTTTATTTTGACCCGATAAATTCTGTGACAAATTTTACCAAAGGCCGTAATTGACAGGATTTAAATCAGGACTGTTTGGTGGCCAAATTTAATACCGCTACCTGGTATTCTCTTTATATTTCCCGTTTTATCGATCTTCTCGAGAAGCTTGTCCAAACCTCCAGCAGTTGGTTTACGTTAATTAAAATCGCTTTAAAATTATCATCAACTTGAACCTATGATTAGCAAGATTTTCCTTGAATATTCGCCATAAATCCAATTTCTCAGCTAAAATGCTGAAAGGTGGCATACAAACCATAAAATTATATAGTACTAACATACTAAAATTTCAGGGTTGTCTGTACCGTATTTGCCGAGGTATGAAAGATTTAAAAGGTTTTTTTTTTTTTTTTTTTTTTGCCGACCCGACGATGCAGTAGCAGTGTAAATAGAAAATTTCCAGTGGCATTAAGAAATGTTCAATAAATCTGTAACATTTATTAGTTTTCTTTGAAATCCACTCACCATACAGGAGATTTATTTAGTTGTGGGGTGTGAAAAAAATATTGAAATCTGACCATAACTTTGGATTTTACAGCCAAAGTTCGAGGTCCCCTTTTTTTTTTGCCCACCCGATATATCATTGTAACCTAACCCTTTTCTTTCTGTTTCGGTTTGCATTTCTTTTTGAACACCCTGTATCAAAATTAATATTGTAAATAATAATCAGACCAAATCTTTCTGAGGGAGTTTAGAAACGTTGGCAAATATTACTAAATTTATTTATCAGTGCTCAAAATACATCAATGATGTTTGAGGTCATTTCTGTTAATACCTCTCATTAAGGTATTTCAGTTCTTTTGGTCATAGCTATATATATATATATATATATATATATTTATAATTATAGCCCACATTGATAAAAAAAATCAATGTATTAACGTGCCTTTCATGAAAGTTGGCGCGATCATTGTGGAAGGAGGGTTTTTTTACGACCACACAAAATCCTTAAGGTGTCTTCTCCCTTTCCGAAATTACGTGATGAATCCGGGCAGTGTAATTTCTTTTCACAGGCCCTTGGAGCCGTGATAAGAAATTATATGTTTCAATAGAAATGGAGTGAGTTTCACAGTCAATCACTATTTTCAGAGCTTTCAGTGTCGTCCGATTTACTTTTGAAGACTGATTTTACTGTAGATAACTCGATAAGAAATCACGGAATTAAGGTCAAGTGACTGAGGAAGCCATGCAAAATTATAGTTGTGGAGTGTTGGGTGTAGTACCTGCTAGACAAGACTCAGTCTAAAAGTTTCATGCAAAATGTCCGAAATGTGATTTATTGTATAAAGTTTTGCATTGTTATGCTGAAATGAAACTCTGCCTATATCAGTGCCTTGCTCCAAAAGAATAGAATGAACTGCTCTTGGAGGATGTCGAGGTAAACATCTGGTAAGGGCTCGTCCAAACAAAGCGTATGCTAAACAGCAAAGGTTTTCCAGATTTCAAAACCGTGATTTCTGTGTTTTAACTTACCCTCCCAAGTAAAAGTGTGCTTCACTATTGAATCAGGTATTTTCTCTATCAGATGAGCATGTTCATTTGTTCGACCTTGTCTATATATATATATATATCGTCAGGGATCTTCGGGTCGTGGATAGCGAAACCGACTCCTTTCTTACATCAATTGCCCCTTTAAAATCTTAGACTAATAATTTTTGTAAAAGTACAATAATGCTTAGATACTCTGACGAAGGAATAAAGACGACGGGGTTCACTTTCAATAAGGACGTTTATTAGAGAAGAATTATGAACTAATTTATGTGGAATTCTTCACATTACTATTTAATGCCACACTCCTCATAACTTTCACTATACCAGAGTACCAAAGTTAATGTCTGAAGCAATATTCAATGATGAACATACAAATCACAGACTAATATTGGAAGCGTAACACTACTTCCAATCAAGCGGATATTAAAGATGCTAACCCCGTCTCGAAGAGACAGAGAGCAAATAAAATGGAGATAAAAGTGATTCACACTCAAAAAGTAGGTATAAGACTGAGTTATACCGGACCTCTACCCAGCTTCAGAGGAAGAGTACAGCTGATAGAAGCGTACACTGTGCCTAAGGCCGAAGAAATCTCCTCCTTTTTATAGACACGAGTCATTGAGAAGGTGGTATTTGGAAAGGGGTGATATTAACTTTTAAGAAGAAAACAACTTTATAGGGCGTGTATAAAGTAACGCAAGTGAAGAGACCAATCCGATTTGAACTGATTTAAACTAGTTTCAACTTTTAAAAACATTTTCAACACCTCTTATAAACCTTACTATGGAATATAAAATTGTTATAACGTACATGTAATAAATATTACACGTCCATGTTCACTCGCGTTAATATACTGTAATTCGAATCGGATTTGTCTCTTCACTTGCGTTACTTTATACACACCCGGTATAACAATCTTCACATGGAAATTAAAAATAATTAAAAATAAATATTAAAATCTAGTAAAAGTACCTTAAGAATATTTAATTACTCACTATTAAATTAAGCAATTAAAGTAACCCTATCAAATACCATTACAACTATATCATATTAGTCTCAAAACTTAAGGAGAGTATAATATTAGGACTAGAAAATAAGGATCACCTGAAGATCAAGGCCCCCAGCCTTCTTTATTAGCTTCATAAGGCTAACTAACGAAAATATCACGACCTAACTAACGAAAATATAACGACCTAACCTAACCAATCGTCAAGGGCGTACAGTTGACCTAACGATTGGTTAGGTCGTGATATTTTCGTTAGTTAGCCTTATAAGGCTAACTAAAGAAGGCTGGGGCCCCTGATCTTCAGGTGATTCGAAAATAAACTCAAAGAAGAAGGTTGAATTACTGAAAATAATTTCCGCTTTCATTTCGATTTGCAAAGTTACTCGAGATTCTATTCAATTAATTCCAAATTAAAATCGAGTAGGAAATAATCCTTAAAAAAAAAGAAATGTTAACTGTATTTGAAGAATTTATTTGCAAAAAAAAAAAAAAACTTTAAAAATAAATAAAACCTTTGAAGAAAAACGTTAAACTGTTACATCAATGATTTCCGCTCTTACTTCTTGTATGAAAACTTCTCATGAACTCTCATTATTCTTTCATATTTATCTGAAAAACTATTTAGTAAAATAAAATGGTAGAAGAAATCGAAATGCAAAGTTATAGAAAATATAGGTTTGCTAGAAAATAAACACAACCCTCATTTTATTTCCTATCTAATCAAATAAATAACGTAGCTTCACCGACAAATTGGGATCACCTGAAGATCAGGGACCCCAGCCTTCGTTAGTTAGCTTTATAAGACTAACTAACGAAAATATCATGACTTAATCTAACCAATCGTTAGGTCAACTGTACGCCCTTGACGATTGGTTAGGTTAAGTCGTGATATTTTCGTTAGTTAACCTTATAAGACTAACTAAAGAAAGCTGGGGGCCCTGAGCTTCAGGTGATCCTAAAATTGTAGTAGAACTGTTAATTTGTGTGCAAAAATATGTTCGGTCATGCGTTTGTCTCGTTTGTATTATATATAATCAGTCTTTCACCGGTATGTTGAAAAAGTAAAAAATATTGAAGTTTTAGTACTAGAAAACTTATCATCATATTATACTTCAAAAGGTACTTTAGTGATGATTCCTGATTCCGTTTAAACCATTTCATAAGTATAAAAAGCAATGTTTGTAAAGGAAATCTATTTTTTGGATCACCTGAAGATCAGGGCCTCCAGCCTTCGTTAGTTAGCCTTATAAGGCTAACTAACGAAAATATCAAAACAACCTAACCAATCGTCAAGGGCGTACAGTTGACCTAACGATTGGTTGGGTTAAGTCCTGATATTTTCGTTAGTTAGCCTTATAAAACTAACTAAAGCAGGCTGGAGGCCCTGATCTTCAGGTGATCCTAATTTTCTATCGCGTTTCATTGTACGAGTATTTATTATTATTATCATCATCATTAAATGTCATAATGTTATAATTTTCTATATTAATACAATCATGTTCTCAATGTCCTTTCTTCGTTTAAATGACTAAATTAAAAAAAAAAAACTAGTTCCGTCTATTTCGCACAATTATGTATAACTCATTTCCCTGTCACCGGAGACTTCGTGGTTATCCTTCGGTGGGTTCCAAACGTGCATTGCATTTTATTCAATACGCGTCCATACGCAATTAGAATTCACTGAAAAAATTTTTTGATTCCAATTTCAGTCGTTTCCCTCTCCTTGAATCTTGTCAACTTGTTTCCATGACTTGGGAGAAATATGTTACATCTGAAGTCGATCTTAGGTATTCAGGAATAGTGGCGCATTCCCTAAATGCATGGCATTCATCGCATGATACCCGTGATAGAACTTGACATCCCAAAACTTCGATGCATTCCAATCCATGCTATTTCGAGGTAGAGCTAGCTTCGCTTTGGAAAGTCGCGTAAAAGGTTCCACCTAAACCTATGAGAAAGAAGAAAATTTTCCGGTAGAAGACTGTTCTCGTATGTTTTATAGTTAATCGAAATCACTAATTCTTTATATTTATGACAAATTTATGACATTCTTTATATTTATGACAAATTAATTTCATTATTAATTCCACACCGAACCCCTAATCATGTTATTCCGCATAACTTATCATTAAATTTGAAAGTTTAAACCCCAAAGAATTTAAATTCCTAAAATTCCTTAAGTTCATCTCACAACTATAAATAAGTTGGGAGCGAGTGTAGTTTACGTTCCCCTACATTATCCTAGTGTAGTTTACGTTCCCCTACATTATCCTAGTGTAGTTTACGTTCCCCTACATTATCCTAGTGTAGTTTACGTTCCCCTACATTATCCTAGTGTAGTTTACGTTCCCCTACATTATCCTAGTGTAGTTTACGTTCCCCTACATTATCCTAGTGTAGTTTACGTTCCCCTACATTATCCTAGTGTAGTTTACGTTCCCCTACATTATCCTAGTGTAGTTTACGTTCCCCTACATTATCCTAGTGTAGTTTACGTTCCCCTACATTATCCTAGTGTAGTTTACGTTCCCCTACATTATCCTAGTGTAGTTTACGTTCCCCTACATTATCCTAGTGTAGTTTACGTTCCCCTACATTATCCTAGTGTAGTTTACGTTCCCCTACATTATCCTAGTGTAGTTTGCGTTCCCCTACATTATCCTAGTGTAGTTTGCGTTTCCCTACATTATCCTAGTGTAGTTTGCGTTCCCCAACTTTGTCCGCGTATACCTAATCAAATAAAACGTTAAAACCAACGAAAATATTACGACAACCTAACCAATCGTTAGGTTAGGTTAGGTTAAGTCGTAATATTTTCGTTAGTTTTATCGTTTTATTTGATGGATTCATTTAAAAACTGTCTCCTAAAGATCCTAATGTAGTTTACGTTCCCCATCTTTGACCTAGTGTAGTTTGTTCCCCCCTCTTTTGCGTCAGGTGGACGTAAACTACACTTGCTCCATAAATTGTTTTAAATTATTTTAAATGCAACATGAGGAAATTAATTATCTGAGAATTAATTAATTAATTTGAAATCAATCTATACTGAATTAGGATCACGTGAAGATCAGGGCCCCCAGCCTGCTTTAGTTAGTTTTATAAGGCTAACTAACGACAATATCACGACCTAACCTACACTTGTCAAGGGCGTACAGTTGAGCTAACGATTGGTTAGGTTAGGTCGTGATATTTTCATTAGTTAGCCTTATAAGGCTAACTAAAAAAGGATAGGGACCCTGATCTTCAGGTGATCCCCGAATTATTCCGAAACATGACTAATATTTGGTAATACTGGGAATTAATAATAAATATTGGTTCTTTTCCGTTTGGAGCCCTCCACCAGATTCTTTTGAAAATAGCACCAGTAATGCATTTTGACCTCCTGAATACGAAAATAACATTCTTTTTTTGGAGAAATGCGAACATTTTGCATAATAGGGCAATAAAAATGCAAGGAGCAATCCAAGAATAAACACCCCAAATCAATTTAGGGTGCTTTTTCATGGATTGGGGTCGAACGAGGGTGTTTATTCTTGGAGTGCTCTAAAATGGAGTTAATTGCTCTAAAATGGTTAATTCAATGCCCGATTAGGTTAATCGTACGCTCTTGACGATTGGTTAGATTCAGTCGTGATATTTTCGTTAGTTTTAACGAAAATATAACGACTTAACCTAACCAATCGTCAAGGGCGTACAGTCCTGAAATGTAAAAACTATTCAGAAGTTTGAGGGCAAGATGACAGCATCAACTTTTCAAACTGAATTGTCACCATTATTGGTTGAAGATCCATTGCCAGTAATAAATTGGTGTAAGAAAAAAAATCAGATCACCTGAAGATCAGGGCCTCCAGCCTTCTTTAGTTAGCTTTATAAGGCTAACTAACGAAAATATCACGACTTAACCTAACCAATCGTCAAGTGCGTATAGTTGACCTAACGATTGGTTAGGTTAAGTCGTGATATTTTCGTTAGTTAGCCTTATAAGTCTAACTAACGAAGGCTGGGGGCCCTGATCTTTAGGGGATCCAACCAAAAAATCTTATTAAAAAAGTGATGCTGTGTGCTAAGTGCGATCAAGCAATGACCTAGACAAAGTTTGAGGAATGTTGATGTTAAAATCCTTGAATTTGGATTGAGGTCGAACTGGGGTGCTATTTCTTGGATTGCTCCAAATGCAAAATAGATTACATGATATTTATTATGCAAAATAGGTTACATGATATTTATGTATATATTAACATTAAAATTGACCAACTGGTTAGGTCAACTGAATGCCCGGTTAGGTCAACTGAACGCCCGGTTAGGTCAACTGAACGCCCGGTTCGGTCAACTGAACGCCCGGTTAGGTCAACTGAACGCCCTTGACGATTGGTTAGGTTAAGTTGTGATATTTTCGTTAGTTTGTAATTATTTTTGTAATATTCCAGGCTGCCATTCTGTTCCTTTTATGCTTTAAAAGTGTCACGAATGTACAGGGTGTCCAAAAAAAAAACTATATACTTTTTATAGCATCATATATTTTATAATTTAAAAAAAACCAAACAATATATTGTAATAGCAATTGCCAATGAAAGGTAAATTAGTAATCTAAGTGATCAAAATGTTATAGAGAGTTGTTTGCATATAAAATTTAATCGACTACGCCGAGTGCTCAAAATGTTCTCCGGCGGCATGAATGCACTTTCAATACAACAAAATCGTGTGGTCTGATGAAGCTACCTTCAAGCTGAATGGCACAGTAAATCGACACAACTGCAGGTACTGATCACTTGATAATCCACACGTTTATGTGGATAAACATGTTAATTTACCAGGATTAACAGCATGGTGTGGTTTATCATCCAGGGGTTTGGTTGGACTAGTTTTCTTTAATGGGACAGTTACCAGTGCCGCATATCTCGACATGCTGCGGACAGAAATTATACCTGCAGTTCGGAAGTTGTTTGGAAACGACGACTTTTACTTTCAACAAGATGGAGCCCCCCTCATTATCATTGTGATGTCAGAAGGTACCTCGATGAAACGTTGCCTAACCGTTGGATAGGACGAAGAGGAAGCGTTGAGTATCCTCCACGTTCACCGGACTTGACTCCACTTGATTTTTTACTTGTGGGGCTACCTGAAGGATGCAGTTTATGGTACGAGACCTGCAACACTCGAACACCTTAAGGATGCAATTAGGGAAAAGTGCGGGACCATCACAGCATCCACATTAGTCCATGTCTGCGAATCAGTTAGTCGACGCATTCAAAAGTGCATTCATGCAGCCGGAGAACATTTTGAGCACTTGGCGTAGTTAATTAAATTTTATATGCAAACAACTCGCTATAACATTTTGATCACTTAGATTACTAATTTACCTTTCATTGGCAATTGCTATAACAATATATTGTTTGGGGGTTTTTTAAATTATAAAATATATGATGCTATAAAGAGTATATAGTTTTTTTTGGGACACCCTATATATAGCCTAGTTCTTTGCGCGAACTAAGAATAAGATGGCCTATATATAGCCTATGTCTAACTTTCAACGCAAATTGTCGTCAAATTTTTGAAGAATAGACAAATTAAATGTACAAAATTCAAACGTTAAAGGGCTGTAACGTTTTTATTATTCATTTATCGGAAAAAAAATTGTATATTTTTTAAATCAGCGTAAAAAAATATAGGATCACCTGAAGATCAGGGCCCCCAGCCTTCTTTAGTTAGCCTAATAAGGCTAACTAACCAAAATATCACGACTTAACCTAACCAATCGTTAAAGACGTACAGTTGACCTAAAGATTGGTTAGGTTAAGTCGTGATATTTTCGTTAGTTAGCCTTATAAGGCTAACTAACATTTGAAATCTTCGATTAAAACTGGACAATAAAAAACAGGTAATGTTTAAAAAATATTACAGGCCGTCAAACTGAAAAGATCCGAAAATAACACGACTTAACCTAACCAATTGTCAAGGGTATACAGTTGACTTAACCGAGCCTTCAATGGTGGCCATCGGAATAACATTGAATGCCCGGTTAGTATTTGTAAACCTCTATATTGAAGATTTCATAAAAATCTGACCACAAATAAAAAAATTACACAGGGGTTACTTTTGCTTTAGGTGCGCCTAGAAGGAGTGCAGATAACGTAAGATGAAAGGAAAATAATAATTAAAAACTTAATTTCACTACAAAGGTAGTCTACATTAACTGGAAATTTTATTTCAGCGACTTAATTACCATTTTATATTATTATTATCTTATATTATTACTTATTATAAGTAATTAAAATTAGTTTTAGCTTAAAGTACGCGAGGTAAAATTTACAAATAAAGAAAATGTGTTTTCTTTTATTTATCAATACTGTAAATGACTTAAGTGTAAATTTAATCGTAATAATTCTAATTATCATAAGTGAAATTTCCTCTTTTATTGAATATTTATAAGTTGTGGAATGGGAGTTTTAAGAATTTTAAGACTCAAAATAGGAATTTTAGGAATGAAAAGTGGGAATTAGGAAAAAATAAAGAAACAGCATGATATAATATAATACAGTATAATATAGCATGTTACAGCATAGCGTAGCACAGTTTATTAGCGTATACTATATCATGAAAACGTTGAGTAATATTAAGGATTCTAAGATATCTTGTTGACAGAAAATGTGAAGGTCCGAACCTACGTCTTCAAAGTAGTAGTAGAAAACAGCTTAGCTATTTTTAAAATTAAAATCCATCCTGTTTATGATTTCTGCATGGTTTCGAACCTTGATCATTGCTCAATAATTAACACACAATAATTTATATTATCATCAAGTAATCAAGAAACTAGTATATTCTTACCCTATTTACAGAAGGACGTTAACAGATAATGCATTACAATTTTTTCAATAATTTGTTGTTGAAAGAGAGGATCTTTTCGGTTTGACGGCCTGTAATATTTTTTAACATTACTGGTTTTTTATTGGCCAGTTTTAATCGAGGATTTCAAAAATAACATTCATGTTTTAGAGAAACAAATACTGAGACAGTTATATGCAATTTAACAAATTTAAAATATATATTTTTAAGCCGTATTCAGATCTTTTTGGTTTGACGGCCGGCGGAAAAAAACGAGTCATGGCTACGGGACCGTCAAATTCTAGACTTTACCAACTGGTTAAGTTAACTGAATGCCCAGTTAGGTTAACAGAATGCCTGGTTAGGTCAACTGTACGCCCTTGACGATTGGTTAGGTTAAGTCATGATATTTTCGTTAGTTTACTGTCAAAACAGACGAAAATATCACGACTTAACCTAACCAATCGTCATGAGCGTACAGTTGACCTAAAACTTCCAGGGATTTTGGAATCTTAAAGCGTATATGATATTCTCTAAACTAAAATGTATAACTGCCTCACTATTTGTTTCTCTAAAACATGAATGTTATTTTTTAAATCCTCGATTAAAACTGGACAATAAAAAACATGGGTAAATCTCTAGGAGCGCTCCATTTTTCAATATTAAACATACTCATAAAACATATACCATTTGAAAGCTCACATTTTTCTGAGTCTAAAAATGTAGTAATCCAAAAGTATCAATTGCAAATAAAAAGTAACTAGGTTTAAATATAAAACCCTATAGCGATCAATTTGTGATGCGTGATCTTTACGGGGGCTCCGCCCCCGTACCCCCGAGACCTAAATTATACAAATGATAATGTAATAACATATTCATGTTAGGTTAGGGTAATTTTTTACTATCAGTCCAGCCTCTGGAAACTGAAAATAAAGTTTACCATAAGACTCTTTACATTTTTTTAAACAACTTTTATTAAGTACAATATGAAGGCAAATGCCGATTAAAGCTATAAAATTAATGTTAAGAAAATTATTTTTTGAGCGATAAAATCGCGGATCGTGTTTTTGGGAGTGATAAAATGGCTGATCCCACAAAGGTTAGGAAGGTACCGCTAACAAAATTGGGGGGTTTGACCTGAACTCATAAGATTTTAGTGTCACGATGGCGTCGGTTTGCGATGGTTGTAATTATTCAGTGTTTAACTTCATGCAAATTTTTTGATGATGAAGAGGCTGCATTTAATTTTTTATGTAGAACACGGTGTATTGCTAAAAGAATTTATTTGCCCTAAGAAAAACAGAAATATATATATATATATACAGGTAAGAGTAGTACCTAAAATTAGGTTAGGTTAGGTAGGTTAGGTTAGTATAGTTTTACGGTATATATAATATATACAGTGAATATATACAGTGTTCGTTTTACTACATATATATAAATGTGTGTGTATATATATATATATATATATACCTTTAGGTGACTCATGTTGGCTGTTTCTACAATTTCCATAATTTATATATCAATGGATTCGTTTTTACATCGCGAATGCGCCCTAGATAGTCTCTACTGAAGGAATTACCCGCATTTTAGGGTATTTTTTCACACTTATACTCCAAAACAAACTTCGTGTCCTAACTTAGTTTTGGGCCAGTTCCCTCACTTGAGACTATCCAAATCGCATTCCTGGTGTAATAACGAATCCATTGATTTATAAATTATGGGAATTGAAGAGACCGGAGTGATAGTAAAAAATTACCTAGGCTAGCGTAACAATTACCAAAAATACCATCTTACAACACAGACTGAAGATTTATAACTTAACCAACCTTTATAATGTAATTAATTACGTCACGCGTCAAACAATTGAACCTAGTTACTTTTTATTTGCTATTGATACTTTTGGATTACTACATTTTTAGACTCGGAAAAATGTGAGCTTTCAAATGGTATATGTTTTACGAGTGTATGTTTAATATTGAAAAATGGAGCGCTCCTAGAGATTATCCAAAACATGTTAAAAAATATTAGAGAGCGTCAAACCGAAAAGATCCTTATTTTCTTAAAACTAACGAAAATAACACAACTTAACCTAACCAAGTGTCAAGATCATACAGTTGACCTAACCAGGCATACAATTGACCTAACCGGGCCTTCAATGGCAGATATCGGAATAACATTGAAGGCCCGGTTAGGTCAACTGTATGTCCTGGTTTTTTTATAGAAAATTTTTTTAAAAAATTTTCCAAAAACTTTTTTTAAAAATGGTGTGCGTTATTCCGATGTCCGCCTTGAAAACCTCTATATTGAAAATTTCATAAAAATCTGACCATAGATAAAGAAATTACACGGAGTGCTTTTGCTTTAAGTGCGCCCTCTTTCTATTGCTTTACATTGATTTCTGTATTCTATAAACGGGTAGCTGGCCCGGTTCTCAACTGAGACCTGTGCCCTGCAAGGCTGCAACCGACATCTTTCTTTGAACAAAGCGATGGAGTGGGGAAAATGACGACGATTATCGCTATTTTCTGATTTTATTTTAATTAAACAATACGCATGACGGAGGATTTTATAAGTTAACATTTTGGTGGTGAGAGATTCATTGAAGTAAATTTAAAATCACAATTATACATTACAAAAAAAAACGACCATCTTTAAACACGCCACGGCCGAAAACTGTTTTCTTGGTATCATATACGTTCGGCTCCTCAGCGCATTTCGAATGGTGCCAACTAATATTTTATATTTTGAACAATTTCATTTTACATATCTTAATTTCGTACAATTTTAACCAATTTATTATACGCTTATAAAACATTAAATTTCTTATTAAAAAACGATGCACACCTTATTTTCTTAAAATTTGTGTAACTCAAGGTATATTTGGTACTTTCCTGTTATCTCGGACCCCAGACTTTTTGGCAGTTGCCAGACTTCAATTTTGATACAGAATATTTTCGTTAAAACTAACGAAAATATCACGACTTAACCTAACCAATTATCAAGGGCGTACAGTTTACCTAACCGGGCATTCAATTAACCTAATTAGTTGGTAAGGTTAGTTTAAGTCGTGATATTTTCGTTAGGTTTAACGAAAATTTTCTGCCGAAATTGAAGTCTGGCAACTGGAAAAAAGTCTGGGGTCGGGATAATAGGAAAGTATCGTATATTTTTATATATTTTTAATTTATATCAACATAAAGCAATTTATATATGCTAAAAATCTACTATATTAATATAAAGCAATTAATATATCCTTAATCTATATTAATATAAGCAATTTATATATTCTTCAATTATATAAAGCAATTAATATAAAGCAATTTACCATGCATGAAAATTATTTATTTTCAACTTTCCATAACAATTACAACAGGCCATTTGATCGTTTTAATCCAAATTTCACCCCGAACAAATTACATTTTCAAGCCTACATACCTGTACTTACATTTCTTAAGCGTTATAGGTTTATAAAAATATAATAACTGTACTATTTTTAGAAACATATACTGTATATGAAATATACAGGTTTTTTAAGACCAAATTTTTTTCAAATTGAAACTATATTTCTTCAACGGTTACAACAAACAAAATTAGAAGAATTTTATTAAAATAATGCTTAACAATTAAACATCGTGAATAATATTGAAATTATTATACATAATACTGAAATATCGTAAATAATATTGAAATTATCATAGCATATTAAATATGCGGATCTTTTCCGTTTGACTGCCGCCATTGAAACATAAGAGGTGAGTGCCCCCAGCCTTCTTTAGTTAGCTTTATAAGGCTAACTAACAAAAATATCACGACCTAACCTAACCAATCGTCAAGGTCGTACAGTTGACCTGACGATTGGTTAGGTTAGGTCGTGATATTTTCGTTAGTTAGCCTTATAAGGCTAAGTAAAGAAGGCTGGGGGCACTCACCTCTTATGTTTCAATGGCGGCAGTCAAACGGAAAAGTTCCAATATCGCTTTACTAATTATATTATGACATATGTCTATTTTTTTTAACTTTTAATTTTCTTAAAAATTTTAGCTCCATCTTCTGACTTTAACTATAAATGAATTCCTTGTAAGTCATGACTGTAAATAATTAATTAAAAAAGATATTCTAAATCTTATAAATAAAATCAAGTGTGTGTGTGTGTGTGTGTGTGTTTCCTCTTTCACGCAAAAACTTTCACGCAAATGCAGCAATTTACACCTGAGCGAGTTCTTATAAAAAGTAGACATACTTACACATTTTATTTGAATTACACAATCTCAAGTTGTATGGTCAAGCAATCGCAGGATTCACACTAATTCAAAGCTTACAATATAACTACAGCCGAAAAACTGCCAACTCGTGGCCAAACACAACATTTTATAAGCGTTATGTAATTTCTAAGATGTTCTAGAACATTCAACATTACTCTACAGAATTCTACAGGATCCTACATAATTTTAGAGAATTCTAAATCAATTCGTCCCGAACAAATTTGCTTAAAAAATATTTTTTGCAAGACATTTTGAATACAAAGGAATTTTTGGATCAAATACAAAGGGATTTTTGGATCAAATGCGGGACGTCTGGTAAGTTGGTAACCCTACTTCATGTGCACCTCACTGACCTTAATTTAATGTTTACTCCACTCAAGCACCTTCATAATCTTATCAGTCTCGAAACTAACATCCAAGCATTCAACATTATCAGAAATATTTCCTTTATTGAAGGGAGTTCTTCTTCCACTTTTTCTTGTATAATTTGGACCCAATCTTAGTACACTTCCGGGTCAGTACAATATAAAAGATAAATCACACATTCATTTGTTATTTTATAGTGAATATTTTCATTTTCTGTTATACGAGACTCAAAACTCATGACATATTCGATTTTACTTATTTTATCAACAGGAAAATATATAACATCATTCACGTGGGCTAAAACTTCAGCTTTTTCAAAATTCTCAAACTTGTAAATTCCTTCCAAGTTTAAATTATTGATTCTATTTATAGGAGCTATTATCTCAGTGTCCTTTTCCAAATGGACTTAAACTTTATCAAATTTTTCAGTTTCAGTTTGACTAACCTCGTCATATTTTACGTTTGGATGTATTCTTCCAAATATATTCAAGTTTCATTGTTTACAGTCCTACTGTAAAACGATATTTTCTTCTTACCAGACGCTTGATAATCCCTATCATCCCTCGATATTTCTTCCCTGGATTTTTCCTCTTTACCAGACGCTTGATAAAATCTATTAACCCTAGATTTTTCCTCTTTACTAGACGTTTGATGATCCCTATCAACCCTGGATTTTTCTTCTTTACCAGACGCTTGATATCAAAGCTATCTTGACCGAATTATTCATTAACTTTAATTCTAAGATTATCTCTTTCCCCTTTATCCATCGTTTCACTTCCATTAGTTACCAGCACTTATTTCAATATTCTTGTCTCTTTTTAGTTCGGGTATTTCATTTACAAGATTTTCTTTGTTTTTCATTTTCGTTATTAAATAATTTAACATTTAATTCAGGTATATTTCCTTTATTTTGGCAATCACATTGCTACAATATTCATCGACATCTTTTTTCATACATGTTACGCATGTGGCTAATTTTAAATTCTTACCGTTAATAGTAATATGAAGACACCCATTATTTCTCGTTAAATTAACATTATGTTTCGCGAAAAAATCAACAACCAGAATGCCCTTAATGTTCTTAGGCAAACTTTTCTACCATCATACGTCTTTTATCCATATTCTCTCGGTCTTTGTTTCATTATTTGCGAATATAACGGTCTATTATTCATTAGAGACTCGTATCTCTCTCTTTAATTCCTGTAATAATATTTTCCTCTGTCAAATTTATCAAATCTCTCCTCGTCATACATTCTATTTCCTCTATATTGAGAATACACATAATTCCTTTCATCTCTCTTGTCATCAACATTACGCGCATCTCGATCATTATATCATGGCACGTCACTTTGTCTACGGTTTTCAAATATTCTTTCACAGGAATAACTCCTCCTGTCCCTTTCATAAGGTCTATATTATCTTTCACTTCACGTTCGTCATCATAGTCATATCTTTCATTCTCATTCATTCTTCATCGTCTGTTAACACGATCATTATAATATCCATAAAAAAATCATCCCTTCTAAATGGTCTGTCTCTGCTACCCATTTCCTACCTTCTTCTATCCACATTCTGTTCTCTGGAACTATTACTAATCTACCCACTTTCTGGATTCCGACCTCTTTTTTTCAACATCTACCTACTTAGTACAGTCTCTCTTCATATGCCTTTCCTCATGACAGTGAAAACATGTAATCTCTTTCTTTTCATTCTTTCTTGCATACGCTTGTCTACTTTCATCCTTCGTGATCGTCAGGCACTCCATTACACTCGATACCTCAAAATCAGTTGTAGTGCTCAAATCATATTGAAAACCTAATGACTTATCAAATCTCATTTCAGCCTTTAGTTGCTTCATTTTTGTTACTAAGTCTTCGTTAAAAGACCCATATTCCTTCCACATATGAGCAGGAATGCTTCTTAAAACTATTTTATGTAATGTGAAAAGTACATCCAAATTAACCAAAATACGTGGAGAGTCGGCTTTGAGGTATTTTATCCCCTTCTTATTCTATACACAAAAGTAACATATGATTCACCCTGACGCTTTCTCTCGTTCTCTAATTCGACTAGTCTCTGAGCAATATCATTATCAGTAGTAAGTGCATATAAGTCAGAAACGACTTACTTAAATTCAGGCCAGGTCTTATTACTCTCTTCTACATCAGCGAGAATTTCTTTAGCAGGATTTACAGAATTCTTTAGTAAGTACGGAACTCATCTGAACAATCTTTCCCTGAAGGAAAGAGACCTTCTATTTCAGATAGAAAAGCATTCAGTGGCGTACACGAATGAACAACCAGACATTCTTTATTTTTTAAGGCATGCGTGTAATTCTCTAAATCCCCTACAAACTTAGGACAATCTTCTGCTAATGCTTTGAGTCTTTTCACCTCTAATCCCGTATCTAGCATTATGGTTTTAGGCAATTCAGATTTACTTGATTGAACAGGAGATGAAGATACAGACCAGTATTCAGTTGGATCTCTAAAATCAGCTAATAATTTTGGATAATAAGTAATAAGGCAAGGAAAATAAGATAATTTCTTGGAAGACGTTAGAGGTTAGGGGTAAAGTAGATCCACCATTTAATTTACTTGATGCGCCTCGGTGGTGTAGTGGTTCGCGTCGCTGACTACGAATCCATCGGCCCCGGGATCGAGGCCCTGTGACGGCAGCCGGCGCGCAGCAAAACCCCGCTGTTCATCCTTGCACACAATAAAGAAAGTGGTTGGTCGATAAATGGGTACCCTGGGTGGCATAGTGGTTAAGACGCTGGGCTGCTGGTAGGGTGTGGTTCGGATTCCACGTTAAATTGTAGGTCTAAGGTGGAGTGAAAAGCTTAACCTTCGGCAGAATGAACAATTCGGGCGGAAGCTAACCAAAGGTACCAAATCCAAAGGTATCAGAAAATTACTTTTTCTAACGCCCTTTTACTTGGTGAACTCAATTCTAATGGAAAAGATGAAGACTCAAAAACCTCAGGCTCTGTTTTGTCCTTTGGACTACTACTATACTACTACTACTACTACTACTACTACTACTACTACCACTCACCTGTAATTTATCTGGAGCTGAAGATGATTTGTGTAAGCTTTTCAATGCCAATCTCATTGACGCAGTCAGACCTTCTCTCAGATTCGGAATAGGTTTTGATCGATAGGATGTCTTTCTCATGAATTACTTTATTTCCTTCTTCAAACCGATGAAGGAAGTAACGATGAAATGAAAGAAAATAAATGCGAATACCCCTTCTACTTAAAACAGAAAAAGACGAAGGGATTAGAAGGGAACAAAAGAATGAAAAAGAGTGAGTACTTGACTGACACCATTATTGTATTTTGTGATACTGTTAAAGATGTTTTTTCTCTTTTATATTGAGTGTTTAGTTATGTCTCCCCTCGTAATATATATATATATATATATATATATATATATATATATATATATATATATTAGGGTGATTCAAAAAATCAAAGTTTTTTTTTAATTGTTCAACCAGTATTTTGTTCCCTATGACAAAAAAGTAGTGTATGCCAAATTTGGTGAATTTTAAATAAAATTTACTATGTGCTACAGGCGTCAAAGTTTCCCTCTTTTTCAATTTGTTTGTTTTACAACTTATGATTTATGTTTAATTGTTTAGATTTCAGAATTTTTAATTAATGGTTTATATACTAGCTTTGGTTTTAATTGTTGCTGGAACTCGTAATTTTGATACCAATTAATCGATTATGGAAGCTAGGCCTAACTCACCATCACCCAGTTGCTCATTTGGGAGAAGTTCTACAAGAAAAGAAACTGAAGTATGGCTAATTTGGCAGCCCTCTGCAATACTAAAAACATCCATATTACCATCAGAGAAGGAAATGATGGCCCTCTTCATGCACTACAGAAATATTAAAAAGCAAGACATTAGAGAATCATGCTGCTCTACTGCAGATGATGTGCTAGCAGTTTGGAAAAAAGCAGGAATACCAGCAAAACAAAGAATACATGTAGTAGATAAAATTCAAGGAATACTGAAGGAATGACAGCTGCTTAAGAAAAACAAAGCAAACAAATTGAAAAGATCACAAAATTTAAATAATAAAGAAGAAAAATGGAAAGATAAACTGGAAAACTTATTTGACATTGCTCATGAGAATGCTATGCAGCTTATAAAAATAGAAGATGATAAGAAATTCTTGAAAATGCAACGTAAGAAAGGACGTCATGGAAAAATGGGTATCATTGATAAGGCTGTTGCTAAAAAAGAGCAAAGAGCAGCAGAAAAGCAACAACGTTATGAAAAGAGGAAAGCAGAAGAAGAGATCAAAAGAAAGAAGAATGAAGAGGCTGTCATACTCACCAGTACATAATCAGAATCAGAGGAGAGTAAAAGTGATGAATCTGGTTTCTGTGCTGCACAACCTTCAACATGGAAAAGTAAGGTTGGCAAACGTAGAAAATTGTTTGATGATAAATTATTAGGAAGTCTTGATGTTGCAAAATTGAGTGACAGAAATGCGTCTCTTTTTAATGCAAACAATCAGACATCGCTTGAGTGGGACATCTGCGAACAAATAAAATGCATGTGTTTCAATACAACGGCAGCCAATACTGGTCCTAGAAAGAAATGGTGCAGCTATTCTTCTAGAACAAAAATTCGACAACGATTTATTGTGGCTGGCATGTCGACACCATATATTTGAAATTATGCTGGAAGCTGTTGTTTCAGTCTTTATCACCATCTTCTGGCCCAGATATAGTCCTTTTTAAGAAGTTCAGAGAAAAATGGTCAAGCATTAATAAGGAGGACTACGAAACAGCATTATCAGATCCAGATATCTATGAAAATATTCATGACATCAAAGATGACATAATTATATTTGCAACAAATCAACTAGATACATTCCAACCAAGAGACGATTACCTAGAACTATTGCAGTTAACAATTATTTTTTTGGGAGGTGAACCAAAAGGTGGAATCAAATTTAAACATCCAGCGGGACTTCATCGGGATAGGTGGATGGCCAAAATTACATATTCATTAAAAAATTTTATGTTCAAATCTCGGTTCAAAATTTCAGTAAAAGACAAAAAAGGACTAAAAGACATCTGTCTATTTGCTACTCGGTTATATTAAAGGCATGGTTTACAGCTCCTGTGCCATCTTGCGCTCCTCGTCTTGCTCTGGAATTATTACAGAATCTTGTAGTCTACAAACAAATAAATGACACAATTGCATTTGTTGCTATTAAAAAACTGTTAGGTCACCTCTGGTACCTATCAGAAGAACTGGTAGCCTTGGCCTTTTATGATGATGAAGTGCCTACTGAAACGAAAAACAAAATTGTAAAGGCCTTGCAAAATACAACAGAAACTCTTCCTGCAAACGGGCTTTTCTAGATCCTGCACTTATTCCAACGAAGAAATTAGAAGATTTTGTCATCAAATACTCAAAGATTCTTTACAATAACAGAATTTAGTTCAAAATTTTTATTCAAAGATGCTAAAGAATGGCATAATGATGAAGAGTATAACTCCGCTAAGAAATCTATCAAACAGTGGAAAGTCGTGAATGATATAGCGGAAAGAGGAGTAAAATTAATGGATGAATATAATAAAATACTAACACATGACGAAGATCAAAAACAATTCTTGCTACAAGTAGTGAAAAACTACAGGGCTGTTTACCCTGATAGAAAGAAAGAAACATTGATGAAGTAAGGACAGCTAATGTCTCAAATATCATGCTAGTTTAATTATGCATGCTTGTGGTTGTGGTAGGACCTACGGGGGAGCTTTCCACATTAAAAAAAAGCAATGTGCCTTGTACTGTACCCCCTGGGTGGTGTGGAAAAAATTGACAATTTGAGTCGTTCTGTCAATTTTTAATTGCTGGTAGCAACCCCTAAAAATTAAAAATTTGCTAAAATATTTTAGGATAGTTGTTTTTATGCTGAAATTAACCATTTAAAGGGTTGAACGCATTAAAATATAAAAAAAAATTTTTTACCCCCATATTTGAATCACCCTAATATATATATATATATATATATATATATATATATATATATATATATATAAAGTATAAAAGTATGGGCAATAAGTGAAATATAAAACAGTTAAAAGGTGAAACAGAATTGAGGGGGTTCTTACCAAATTGTTAACGTAATGAGAGACTAATTGTACAGAAGATTGGGAATGGTTGTTTGTTGAAAAAATTTCATGTTAGAAAGATGGAGCCAGGCGGAGTGATGGTGGATTTCTTTTGATTTTGAGAGTTTATTTGGCGATGTTTAAAATGAAAGCAGAACTGTAGTCGTTGAGGGTTGGCTTGCCGCCTCAGACACCTATTTTTTCTTTAACCAACAACTTTATCAACAAACCGACTCACTAGCTATGGGATCCCTCTTAAGTGCCACTTTAGCTAACATCTTCCTCAGCCATCACGAAAATAACTGGCTACTTCATTGCCCCACTCATTATAAACCACACCTATATAAAAGATACGTTGATGACACCTTTCTCCTTTTTCACAATGCCAACCACGCCCCCTTTTTCTTAACTACCTTAATTCCCAACATAAAAAGATTAAGTTCACCAAAGAAGATGAATCCAATAACACCTTACCCTTCCTAGATATTACAATAACTAAACAAAACAACAAATTCAGCACTCCATATATCGAAAACCCACGTACACAGGCCTAGGTACTAATTTCCTAAGCCACACCCCTTCGCTATATAAAATAAACAGTATTAAAATTTTAATCCACCGTGCCTATCATCTATGCTCTTCGTAATTATCCTTCCACCATGAAATAGAGTTCATTCATAACTTCAGCATTAATAACTCCTTCCCAAAACATCTGTTACAATCTTTAACCAGAAACTTTCTTAATAATATTTATCAACCCCCCCTTAAAGTTCCCACTGTTAAAAAAGACGTACGATATTTTTCATTCCCCTATTACGACCACATTAGCCACAAAATTCTTTCAGAACTCCGTCTCTTACTCACCCCGCTTTACCCCAAAATTAAATTTCATTTCGCCTTCACCAACAACAATAGCATCAAACCTTACCTCAGCCATAAAGAAACAACACCCCAGCCACTTGCTTCGTCCACTATCTACGCTTTTAATTGTGTTCGCTGCAAAGCGAACTATATTGGCAGTACCATCCGCCAATATCAAACAAGAGTGGACGAGCATCGTGGGATTTCTACAAGAACTTCACAGCCCTTGAACAAACCCTCTAAATCAGCAATAAGGGATCATTGCCACCTTCACAACCACCCGTTACTTCCCTCCAATTTCAAAATCGTTAATTCAGCCAACCAACTAATCGTCCTCCGCATACTTGAGTCCCTTTATATTCTCAGTATCCAGCCAACCCTCAACGACTACAGTTCCGCTTTCAATTTAAACATCGCCAAATAAACTCACAAACTCAAAAGAAATCCACCATCACTCCGCCTGGCTCCACCTTTCTAACATGAAATTTTTTCAACAAACAACCATTCCCAATCTTCTGTACAATTAGTCTCTCATTATGTTAACAATTTGGTAAGAACCCCCTCAATTCTGTTTCACCTTTTAACTGTTTTATATTTCACTTATTGCCCATACTTTTATACTTTATATCATTTAATTTTTAATCTTCTAATTTAATATATATTGTAACCATACTATTAATTCTCGTTAATTGTCGCGCCATTTTAATATATTGTTCATTTTTGTTTATTATACTTATTTATTTCTATTTGTCTTTAAACTTTTTAGCACTGATGATGGAAATTGAACTTTTCCGAAACGTCTGTAAATAAACATGTACCATCTTTTCGTCCTCCTATTCCTCGCTATATATATATATTTTATATATATATATATATATATATATAATCCGTCAGGGATCTTCGGGACGTGGATAGCAAATCCGAGTCCCCTTCTTACGTCAATTGCTCCTTTAGAATCTTCGACCAATACTTTTTGTAAAAGTATAATAATGTTTAAATATTCTGACGAGAGGATAAAGACGACGACGGGATTCAGTTTAAATAAAGAAGTTTATTAAAGAAGAATTATGAATTGCTTTATCTTAAATTCTTCAAATTACTATTTAAAGCCACACTCTCACTCTCACATACCAGAGTACGAGAGCTCATGTCTAAAGCAATATTCAATGACGAACATACAAATTACAAAATAATATTGGAAGCGTAATACTGCTTCCAATGAAGCAGATATTAAAAATGCTAACCCCGTCTCGAAGAGACAGAAAGAAATGGAAAGGAGATAAGAGTGATTTACACTCAAAAAGTACTGTAGGTATGAGACATTCAATTATATTGGACCTCTACTCAACTCCAGAGGAAGAGTAGAACTGATAGAAGCACACGACTGTGCCCGAGGCCGAGGAAATGTCCTTTTATAGGCACCAGTAATTAAGGGAGTGTACTTGAAAAGGGATGATATTAACTCTTAAGAAATAAAGAACTTTTTCTTAAATAAAAACGTCTTTGCCATTATTAATTTAATAATATGTAACAATTTTGGGTTTTTCCTAATGAATTGTGATAATATAACAAATATGTAATTTAATTCTCACCTAAAATAATTTCGCTTCACCTACACTCATTATAATTCCCAACACTTTTTTTATAACATTCAGTAATTATTGTCATGAAAAATTACTGTTCAATAAAAACCTTTTGGCTTTTTTTTATTTCTTTTCAGCGTATCGGTGGTTTTAACAAGGAAAGAAATCTGAGCTACTTTGGTTTATGGATATACCTATAAATTTATTTACTCTAGCAAATTATAATTCTAGATTTCAGTTCAAATTAACAGAGCAATGCAAGGAATGGCAAAGATTTAAATGCTTCATTTTAGACGAATCAATACACAAAATTTTCCAAGTAAACAAGTTTTTAAAACTCTCACTAATTTCCCAAATCGACAAATTTTGAACAGTGTTCGACGGTACTTCAAAATTACTTCAACAATAAAAATGTTAGAATTTACTTCAAGAAACAACTTTAAAAAAAAAAAAATTTTGGTGAAGACCATTTCAAGTTCAGACAAAAAGGAGCCAAAATACGAAGTTGAAGAGTATATGCGATAAACCTTGAAAATATTCTAACATAAACAAAATAAACATTTACTCACAATTATTTAGACTACAATTTCACGGAGGAGCGTGTCTTTCGTCACACACTATTCTGAAGATCTCTCGAAAACAAACTACACACGTCTTATACACTTCTAAAAATTTGGTCGCAGTGTAGTAAGAGTGACAATTTACAAGGAGGGGCTCATTTATATGTGACCACTACTTTCTTTGAATTTGACAGGAGTTACATTGATTGGAGCTTCTTTGAAAGGGTGTCCTTTTTGCACTTATAGAAGGATTTTAAGCCTGTTTATTCAACATTTCTTTTCAAATTATTCTACGTTCTTAAGACATGAAATGATTATAGTTCAATGTCAAATTCACAACTTTAATTTTGGTAAGGAAGGTCTTGGGACTTGAATTGGGTCATAAATTCTTGGTTTACATTAAAATTTACATAAAATCTCCCTATAATTTATATAAAAACAATATACGAAAATTTAACAAATTTCCGAAATTTTTTATTGTCACGATTCGTTTTATTTATAATTTAATTTAATTTAATTTACGTCTTTTGCACTCATTTATTTCGTTAACTGCCTCATGGGTAGTTTGGACCGAGAGAAGAGCACGAGCAGGCGGACATTTTGAACGAGAAGGAGACATTTTGGAATAACGATATTTTTAACTACTTAACTAATTGATTTAATTAAAACAAATATAATGACGAGGAAAGGCGGACTGAGATACGCTGTTTCACTTTAATGAATACAGAGAGAGAACTCTCGATAATAATTTCTATAATTCTTTTAAAACTACGCTTAAAAGACAAATGCAGGACAACATCCTACCTGTAACATACCAGGGAGCACTATTTAGAGTAAACTGAAAGTACATTTTCTAACACTCCATTATCTATAGAGTGGCCACAAAGTCCCTTTGCAGTGAAATTACAAAATTACAGCATATCTGTATGTTGCCCTTGTTTTTCATGCAAAAGGACTTTGTGGCCACCCTATATACAGTATAACCGCTACGTGGGTAGCTTGGACCGAGAGAAGAGCACGAGCAAGGCGGATATTTTGAACGAGAAAGAGCAATTTATGGAATAATGACAATTTTACCTAATTAACTAACTCAGGGGGACTGAGATACAACGTTACACTTTTCTTCCACTTAAAATAATTAATCACTATTAAACGTCGTATTAAAATTCAACATTTTGCATTTATACTTTTCTATGACTTCAGTTTAAATTGCTAAATCATGAAATTGTTAAGTCACTAAAATGACGTGATAAATGACGAATAACGTGATGAATACATATATACATTTTGTATATAGGAGGGGACAACAAGCTTAACCTTCGTGAAATGAAGAATCATCGCACGGAACATTTGAAAGGTTGATATATATATATATAATATATATATATATATATATATATATTAAATACTCCATGAGTCGGACTTCGATGAGTCGGAATTCGGGATGAGTCGGACTCTGTCCTCTGTCAAGTGCTATATATTCGTTTGTTTATTTTACTGAGAGGTGTTTTATTTCCTATGTCAAGTGCCATTATTATTTTGTTTCTTTTACTAAGTGAAGTGTTTTTTTAATACTGTATTGTACGAAAAGGTAAACAATAAAATTTTTTGTTTCGCGCTCAAAATAATTCCAGCAACGGTAAGTGAAACAAAGTTTTATTGTTTCTTAATGTTTATTTTGTTTATTTTGAACATTGTATTAAGACTCTCAATAATCAAACTTAAAAGGTTAGAGAGTATTTATGCCTCTTTAGGGGTACATAGGGGGGTTAATTACGGTAATTCGCGATGAGTCGGACTTTTCAATGAGTCGGACTGGCTAGAGCCCTATATAGTCCGACTTATCGAGTATTTACTATATATATATATATATATATATATATATATATATACACACCAGGTGATTACAAATGATGATCTAGATTTTAGACATTTATTATGAAGAAACTAACAAAGCTACAGCGAAAATCAAGATATACAAATAAAGAAGACTCAAAAAGTTTTATTTACAATATGATTATAAAAACCCACTCTGATAGACAGAGTTTATTTCCACAACAGTTTCGATGCCCACTGGCATCCTCTTCGTTTTTCTGTAGCCACCCAAAGAGGATGCCAGTGGGCATCGAAACTGTTGTGGAAATAAACTGTCTATTAGAGTGGGTTTTTATTATTATTATTCACGTAGAAAAGTGAATTTTTTTGCTTTTATTTACAAACTATTGAAGTCCAATATGAGCTCCTTTTGTGGTTCTGCACACATCAAAGCGATATTCTTTTTACCTCAATACATTTTGTAGCATATCATGCTGAACATTTTTAACAGCCTCACGTATCCTTTCCTTTAAATGTTCCAAAGTTGTTGCCATTGGCGGAACAAAAACTTAATTTTTGACAGCCCCAGAAAAAAAGTCAAAGGGGTTAGATCGGGTGAACGAGCCGGCCAAGGAATGGATCCCCCATGCCCGATCCAACGATCAGGCAATTGCTCAGTCAGAAATGTTATAACCTCAAAAAGAGCCACAAAAGGAGCTCATATTGAACTTCAATAGCTTGTAAATAAAAGTTTTTGTTTTTCTTTATTTGTATATCTTGATTTTCGCTGTAGCTTTGTTAGTTTTTCATAATAAATGTCTAAAATTGGGAAGATCATTAGTAATCATACATATAAATAATAAATGGTATATACAAAGTATAAATGGTATATATATATAAATAATCATATAAATAAATAACACTGGGGAACAAATTTCAAATTTTTGTCTATTGAATTAGATTTGACAGTTACTTCTAGGTAATTTGGGTGCGCTAAGCACGAATATTTACTCGGTTTTGCTCTATCAGGTCCTGATTTTGCTCAACACCCCTCCTCTTTCGTCGTATTCATAAAAAGTTTTTTTTCTCAATACTCGCTAAGTCTTTTTGCAGTTACACATTATGCAACTAGGTTTTTATCTAGGTATTTGTACCTATTGTTATGGTATTGTTGTATTATGTATATTTTTATATGTAACACCCTAAAAATATTTTTAATTTTGTCATTTTTAACCATTTTAATATTAGTAAATTAAGCTAAAAATATCATAGAATTCTAAAATTTTCTCGAGCGTTCCTGTTCTCTGTAGAGTATTCTAGAGGGACAACTAAAATATATAAAAGCGACTCGTTTCCAGAGTTAATCAGTCAATTCAATCAGTCAGTCAGTCAGTCAGTCAGTCAGTTGAGTTAGTTAATTAAGTTTGGGCATTAACATAATTTTGAATTGGCATATGATTTAGTGAGTAATTTTGTCATCGTGATTTAATATAGTTGATTTAATTAGACGTAATTTATATTGTACCTACTCATCCGTGTTTCTAGTTTAATTTCATAGATTGTAAGTACCTATTTCATAATAAGTACCTATTTAAACTAATTTTTGTGTTTATATTTCAGATTTTCTTAAATTTATATGAATTAAGGCTTTAAATACCTTTACAAATTGGCAGAACAATCAAGCAATATGTCATCAAGCACTAGAAAGTTCAAATGCAAAAACAACCCTGATTCCTTCTGTTATATATGTGGAAATTTTACACTTCCACATCAACGAGCAATATAACTGACTTCGTAAAAGAGCTTACTTAGCTTATTTTGGCATAAAACTGGGGGACCAAGATAAATCGTGGGCTCCACATAAAGCCTGCACTATATGCATTGAAAGACTGCGACATTAGACGAAGGGTTCGGATTCAAAATACCTTTTGGAGTTCCGATGGTAAGTTTATGATTTCATAAAACTACGTAATTTAATCACTAGTATACTGTAACTTACCTAAATGTAATTGTAACTTAGGTACATAAACAAAAATTTACAGAAATTTTTTATAAGAATCTCAAATATTGCATAAGGTTGAAACACATAGAAATGTTAAATGTTTGGGTGATAACTTTTGATAAAATTCATAAAAACAAGTCTCTCGTCGCTTTTGTTAACGCTTTACATTTTTTTTCCATATCAGGTGTGGCGAGAGCCTACTAACCACGAGACCGATTGCTACCTTTGCTTTGTCAAGACTTCGGGCTTCACTAAGAAAAATAAACATTGTATCGAGTACCCAAATTTCGACACCGCGATACGACCTGTGCTACATTCAAATGAGAACCCCATTCCAAAATTTAAGGGTCTGCCAACTCAAGAATTAGTTGAAGATGTTCCTGAAAATATTGTTATGCACTTTGAGGAGTCAGACACCGATTTTGACCCCAGCGTATTTGAAAGTCAAAACGATCCGCAAAAGTTTAACCAGGCCGAGTTGAATGATCTTGTAAGGGATCTAAATTTGCCAAAAAAGGCTGCGGAAATTTTAGCTTCAAGAGTTAAAGAGAAAACTTGCTTACTTCAAACACATACATTTCATTTTACAGAAAAAGAGAAGAAGAACTTGTTAAATATTTTAGAACAGAGGATAGTTTAGTATGCTGCGACATAGTTGGTTTGTTAAAGAAGATGGGGGTTGAGTCTTACGATGCAAATGATTGGCGCTTGTTTTTAGACAGTTCGAAAAGAAGTCTTAAGTGTGTGTTGTTGCATAATGGCAATCTATACGGCTCGATACCGATTGGGCACTCAACAAAATTAAAAGAAAAGTATGAACATATAGAAAAGGTTTTAAATCTTATCAAATATAGGGAGCACGAGTGGATCATATGTGTTGACTTAAAATGGTTAATTTTCTGCTAGGACAACAAGGAGGGTATACTAAATATCCCTGCTTCTTTGCTTATGGGACAGCAGAGCCAAGGAAGAACATTATTTCAAACAAATCTGGCCAGCACGAACATCACTTACTGTCGGAGAAAAAAACGTAATTAATCCACCTTTAGTGAGCAGAGATAAAATCATATTTCCTCCTCTGCATATAAAACTAGGCCTCATTAAACAATATGTAAAAGCTTTAGATACGAACGGCGAGTGTTTCAAATACATAACTTCAAAATTTCCAAGTTTAAGTTATGAAAAAATCAAGGCGGGAATTTTCGACGGTCCACAAATAAGAACAATGATTAAAGACAGCAATTTTCCTAATGTCATGAATGAACGCGAAAAAAATGGCTGGTTCTCATTCGTGGACTTGATAGAAAACTTTTTAGGCAATTATAGGGCAGATAACTACGAAGAAATCGTAAAAAAACTTTTAAGGGACTACAAAGAGTTAGGTTGCAATATGAGCATAAAAATGTATTTTTTGAATAGCCATCTTGACCAATTTCCAAGTAATTTAGGTGATGTAAGTGACGAACAAGGGGAGAGATTCCACCAAGATATCAAAATTATGGAGGAACGGTACCAAGGCCGCTGGGATTCCCACATGATGGCTGATTACTGCTGGTGCTTGAAAAGAGACCTGCCATCAACAAGCAAATACGCTAGAAAGTCTTACAAAAGAAAATTTTTGCCACAGTGAAAGCTTCATATCTGTTTGTTTTTTTATTTTAAGTCATTT
Organism: Bathynomus jamesi; assembly: GCA_023014485.1. Lineage (NCBI taxonomy): Eukaryota > Metazoa > Arthropoda > Malacostraca > Isopoda > Cirolanidae > Bathynomus > Bathynomus jamesi. The sequence continues at coordinate 660,360 of JAJOZX010000437.1, forward strand.
CTATCGTTATAATGTAATTTTACTGTAGTTTGAACTGCTTGTATTCATGAAACTTGAAAAAACAATTTAACACATGACTTAATTTTTTAGTCCTAATTTGAAAAATCTGGAAAATGGCACATAGGCTGTCGACAAGAATCAGGACCTGATAGAGCCAAACCGAGTTGAAATTCGTATTCAGCGCACCCAAATTACCTAGAATCAAGTGTCAGATATCATTCAATAAAATACGTGTTGCCCAGTGTAATAAATGGTATATATTAAATATAAATGGTATATACTCGCATAGATCGGACAAAGGATGATCCACGTTATTTGTTCAAAAGAAATGGATTTAAAATAAATAAATAAATTTATTTATGTGCCTCGGTGGTGTAGTGGTTAGCGTCGCTGACTACGAATCCATCGGCTCCGGGATGGAGACCCGGTGATGGCAGGCGGCGCACAGCAAAACCCAGCTGTTCATCCTTCCACACAATAAAGAAAATGGTTGGTAGATAAATGGGCACCCTGGGAAACCTAGTGGTTAAGACGCTAGGCTGCTAGTGGGGCGTGGTTCGGATTCCACGTTAAAATGTAGGTCTAAGATGGAGTGACAAGCTTGACCTTCGACAGAATGAACAATTCGGTCGGAGGCAAAACCAAGGTAACAAAGGTGTGTGTGTGTGTCAGAATGAACAATTCGGGCGGAAGCTAACCAAAGGTTATATATATATTCACTAAAAATCTGGTAATTGCTAAGAATGCCTCTAAGGAATTTATTATTTCAATATTTTACAAAAAACGTTCTCTCTCTCTCTCTCTCTCTCCATATATATATATATATATATATATATATATATATATATATATTATATTATAATAAAATATGTTTTTAATTGCTTCAGTTTCGTAATATTTCTTGCATCTACGAGTATATTCAATTAATACGGGCATAGCATAATTCTGAAAGTAACCCAAAGTAATTTAGACGAAAAACGTGACTAGCAAGGCAGCAGAAAAGCTGAATAGTCATTGATTCCCTTCAGTCTTTTTAATAATGTCACCACGTGGGTTTCATGTCTTTTTCATACATGAACCAAACATGGTAATGCAATTATTAATATGACTTTCAATTTCGCCTTTAAGTTTTTAAATAGACCGTTTCACATAAGCTTTTTAACATTTTAGATAGGAGTAGACGTTTCGTTCAATGTTTTATTGTCCCAATTTTGCGAATTTTGAAATGTCAAATGCAGGGGTTCCCAAATGTGGGTACACATACTCCCAAAGGTATGCGGCATCCTGGTTTGGAAGTAACTTTCACATGGAAAGGTACTCTCAAAAGAGGGTGTAGCGGTTACACCATGTTTTGAGCAATTTGGTACGGGGGTAGGGCGGGTCGTACTCAGGTGACAACATGAATCTGAAGGAAATCCTACCATCAGGGGTGTCTAAATTATGTGTTTTTACATGGGGAATTCAAATATGAGCTTCTTTTTTGGATAGGATAACTCTAACCTACATCATTTTGTATTTCTAAATTGCCAATTTTACCCTTTTGAACCCCTTTATAATATATTAAAAGATATAAGGTAAATCACTTATATTGACAAGGCCAAATCAACTTTGCATATATTTATTAATAGGTGAACTGCATGTATATCACTGGATATAATTACAAAGATCATTCTCCTGACATCTTGAACTTTGCCAGGTTGCACAAATCCTGCTTTGACTCAGACTTGGACATCAGCTTCCTGCTGGTCTCCTGAGCCCTGATCCCTCCATCCCTCTTTTCCTGTGAGAAGTACTTAGCAGAAGCCTCAGTCACCATTTTAACAACCCTCTCAATGCTTTGTGTGTGGCAAGGCCAGTTGCGCACCTCCATGGGGGTGTTGATGAAGTTTTTCACCTCTGAGGTGCTTAAAGAGCAGGTGAGAGGTGGCTCTGACACACCTTCTGACCAGCTGATCAAGTCACCGATGCTGGAAGCATCATAATTGATGTCAGGTGTCCTTCTGCTCCTAACAGAGGAGTCCCCCAGCTGAGTGTCCGGGTCCCCCTCTCCCCTGATGGCCAGGATTCTCTCCACCCCTTCAATCCTCTCCTTCTGATCCTCAGAGCAGAGTAGTGTTTGGAGGATGACTTCACTGTGGGCATACCAAGCAGATCTTCTCACAGTTGGCATCACAATATCCAGCACCTCCTTTCTCTGGGACTTGAGGCAGTCCAGCTGAAAGAGGATGTGCCTAGGCCCTTCGATCCAGGAGTGCTTGACCTTCACGTTGAACCAACATGGGTAATACACTCCAATGATGAATTCCACAATGAATTGCAGAATCTTCAGGTTCTTTCCTTTAAGTCCGTGCTTTGACACCCAGAGCCTGAGAAGTCTGTTCGCTGTGGTGAGCCAGCGGCTGTGGTTTACTGGTCCTATCTCTAACAGAGCCAGCCCTGCAGGAAATACTCCATCCCTGACTGCACAGACAATTTTATAGCCATAGTATTGATCAGTTGAGAGATCTTGAATGACCTTGTCAGGAAGCTTGATCAGTGGAGGGCCAACAGAGATTCGGGTGAAGTTTGGATTGATATCAAAGTCTGTAGCAGAATCAAGGAGCTTTCCTATTGGCCCGGATAATTTTTTGTCTGACAGAATAGGGCCATCAAGATCAACAATGAGATGGCGCAGGGGAAGTTCAACAGTGTGCAGGTTGCACACCAACCAGACCAGCTTTCTCCCCAGGTGCAGCTCCAGCTTCCGCATTACTCCAGCTTTCACACCAGTGTTGACATTTGTTGAGTCTCCTCCAATGGCCAACAAGGTCTTATCATAACCCCTCCTTTCAGCCAGGCAAACAGGACCTTAGCAATCTTCTCCGCATGTGACTCCTCTTTAGTTGCTTTCTCTGGGGTAAAGTGAAAGATAGTAGCTGCCAGGCTCACTAAGAACACTATAGTGTTCTTCCTTGATCTTTGCGGGAAAAGATTAGATTGGTCACTGCCCTCAGCTTCCTTCATCACATTGGTCAGGTCAATCCGCCCATCAAAGAGGATGCAAGAGATCCCCCCCCTCCTCCCTGCACTTCTTCTCGAACTGTTCCCCCAGCTCTCTCATCAACTTCTCCTGTGCTCTCTTGACCTTGCTCTTATCAATCACTTTACTTGTATTGTCTTCTGTGATGATTCCTGCGTCAATCAGAGCTGCTGTTGCTATCGCTGCAGTTGGCCTCAGCCCTATGCCATACCTTACACTAGCAAGGGCAATGTTTTGAATCTCATCATAGTTTTTCTGTACCTTTGCCGAAGCTACTGGCTCAGGGTCAGTTTGAGGGAAGAGCTCAACTTCAGGAACAAACTCATCTTCATCACCACTTCTCTCCAATTCCAGATCCTCATCACCATCTGCCAAAAATCTCTTAACATCCTTCCTGGCTGCCTTCTCTGCTACTGCAGCACTTTCCTCCTTGTTCCTTCTCCTTTTCTCTGCCTTCCTTTCTATCCACTGCCTTTTCAATGTCAATGGCACACCTTTTTATTTGAGTATTTAAATATTATTATTATTATATGAATTACATTATATGTGTTTATATGAATTAGTTAGAACAATGCTCAATGAGAGATAACGTGAGCAGCCATGATAGAAAACGTGAGAAGACATATTCTGGGGTAACTACAATAGTAAAATAATCAACAATTTAATAATAATCAACTGCAAAATGATGTAGGTTAGGGTTATCAGAATTAAATATTTTCTTCAGAATTGTGTTCTATACACCAAAATATGTCATTTGAACACCCCTCTCCATTGATTTAAAAAAAATGCATAGTATGACCCGCCCTAGTACGGGGGTGGTACGAAACACTTGCCAAAGCCATCGAGGGGTACGCAGCCGATAAAAGGCTGGAAACTCCTGGTCTAATGCATTAGATATTTCACATTAGTTAAATATTTCGCTAGATATTTCAGTAAGTCAACTGGGATCACCTGAAGATCAGGGCCCCCAGCCTTCTCTAGTTAGCCTTATAAGGCTAACTAACGAAAATATCACGACCTAACCTAACCAATCGTTAGGTCAACTGTACGCCCTTGAGGATTGGTTAGGTTAGGTCGTGATATTTTCGTTAGTTAGCCTTATAAAGCTAACTAAAGAAGGCTGGGGGCCCTGATCTTCAGGTGATCCAATAAAATTAATAAATATATGAAAGACACCTAGAAAACTTAAGCATACATGGAACAAATGAATAAATGCATAAATATAATAAATGTTTCCTTCTCTTTATGGGATAGCCTATAAATATGAACATTAAATAAACTGCGTCCCAATTTTGAAATATTTTTAACCACAATGCGCATACGTCTAGGCGCAAATAATAAAAACTAACTTATTATACAAATTAAATATTTAGTTTTAACGCCTTTATATATATATATATATATATATTATATATATATATATTATATATATATATATATAATATATATATATTATATAAAACTTTACTAATAAAAAGTTAAACGGAATAAAAAGTTAAACGAAAAATCACGAGAGTAAACCAACATACCATGCTCACTTGACAGCCACAAAAAACAGGCGAAAAGGAGACAGGGTCACAAGGGAAAAATTATTTTTAGTATATTATATATATATATATATATATATATATATACTAGGCGAGGTACCCGGCGTTGCCCGGGTTAATTGAATGCCCGGCTAGGTCAACTGAATGCCCGGTTAGGTCAATTGAATGCCCCCTAAAAAACCCTCACCCCCCTTTATGCAGTTTGGGGGTTAACCCCTCCCCCATTACCCCCATCCCTCCCCATTACCCCACCCCTCTCCCCCACCCCCCCCTTCCACCATTACTGCCCGGGATAAATTTCACAAACGGACAAACAGACAGGCTAAACTACAGAAAAGAACGCAGCCGTGAAAATTTTGAGCTTCACATTGTGTGAAGATTTCTGAATCTGATCAGATATCCCCCAAAACCCCCCTGACCAAATAATTACTGTCGGTTCAATTATTTGGTCAATAAAACTATAGAAAAGAACACAGTCATGAAAATCTTGAGCTTCACATTGCCGCCCGTAATACAAACAGACAAACAGACAAACCGACTCTGTGTTGACATTCTTCATCCCATAAGAGGTTCCGTGCCAAATTTGGTAGCTCTAGGTCAAACGGTTTGCGCTTGCATAAAGGACAGACAGACAGACAGAAAGGCGAAAATATATAATAGATAGAAGACTAGGTGAGGTACCCGGCGTTGCCCGGGTTAATTGAATGCCCGATTAGGTCAACTGAATGCCCCCCAAAACCCCCTCACTCCCCTTTATGCAACTTGGGGGGCTAACCCCCTCCCACATTACCCCCACCCCTCCACCCCACTTACCTCTACCCCCCACCCTTCCCCATTACTGCTCTGGATAAATTTCACAAACAGACAAATAGACGGGCTAAACTACAGAAAAGAACGCAGCTGTGAAAATTTTGAGCTTCACATTGTGTCAAGATTTCTGAATCTGATCAGATATCCCCCAAAACCCCCCTGACCAAATAATTGAACTCCCAATTACTGTCGGTTCAATTATTTGGTCAATAAAACTATAGAAAAGAACACAGTCATGAAAATCTTGAGCTTCACATTGCCTCCCCGTAATACAAACAGACAAACAGACAGGCTGACCGATTCTATGTTGACAGTCTTCATCCCATAAGAGGTTCCCGTGCCAAATTTGGTAGCTCTAGGTCAAGCAGTTTGCGCTTGCATAAAGGACAGACAGACAGACAGACAGACAGGCAGACAGACAGAAAGGCGAAAATATATAATAGAAAAATATATATGAAACATTTAAGCACCATTTTCAGATACTTGAAATATCTCGTAAACATTTCTTGTCCCAAAAATCTGAGAGTTCTTGACATGCCTGCACAGGAAGTATTTTGGGTCTGAACTCAAGTTCCTGGATATCCACTTTGTGATGAATTTGTGGTAGTCTAGTTCGTGAAGAAACTGTTTCACACTAATCTTCATTTATTCCAACGACGGAACTTATTTCGCGAATAGTTCGTTATACGCCGATATGCTTTGACAAATTCATCGACGCAAGCCTAGTTCTTTCCAGTCATTGCGGTCGAGGCCCGACCACTTCGTGTAGAATCTCTCAGTATCATCTGGCCACCTTTAAATTTCTTTATCTAGTCATTCATTTTGGCTTCCGGCCAACTATTGACAGACTTTTACCAAAGGGGAGGCTACTCCCTCCCCTCCAGATTCCAGATGTGCATTTACTATGAACGGAGAGTATATTGAGGAATGATTTAGGTCTGGCTGCTTGTATGTACCAATTTTTGTTTACATCTAGCCATTAGTACTTTTTGAAAAGAGGATGTGCGGAAACTTCTCAAGTACTCTAGTATATATATATATATATATATATATATATATATATATATATATATATATGTGTGTGTGTGTGTGTGTATTTCAATATTTCAGTATTTCAAAACATTTTTAAGTCTCCTTGTTTGTTGCGTTTTTCTTATTTGTGTGTGTGTGTGTGTGTGTGTGTGTGTGTAAAAAAATCAAAATAGTGATGTATTTCACTGCACAGAAGGCGTGTCCATAAATCACCATCACAATATTGATGTCGTTTTTAACAGAATGGACTCTAAATTGACTCATTTAATACTGTATTTATAGTCCAAACTTCAATGTATGGAAAATTCTAGGAACATTTGCATACTGTATATTATTTATGGCAATTTACAATTATTAATAACTTTTGAACAATATGTAATTTTGAACATTATATAGTTTATATATAATTTAATAATAATGGAATCAGATTTTCTACTTTTATAATCGACAAGTATATTAGGAAATCTTAAAGAAAAATAAACCCAGGACTGTTGAAGCTTTAATATTAAGTACTAAATAAAATTAAAAATATGCCATATTTATCGTAAGTTCATTAATATCGCTGACAATATTGTCTATGGAACAACTAGAGAACTGCTTTTAATTTTCATTATTAAATAAAAATGTTTTATAATATGTTTGGGGCTGTTGAACCCCCTTGGTAACGACAAAAATCATATAACGGAAGGGACCTCCAAATTTACGTGGAACCAAACTTCAGATAGCTACATCATCTGAAATGCAAAGAACGGTCATCAAACTATGAACAAACTCAACACAATTTAACTTCGTTTATTTTCCGTTTATCTTATCTGTTATTTAAAATGACAAAATGCGTTCAATTGATCACTTTTTGTTTGGATTAAATAAAGCAATGGTTAAAATACTCGTATAATAATTGCTTCATTTAGTTATCAAAGAAATTTCTTGGCTTCATTTTGTTATTGTAGAATTTCACTGTGAATTTTTATGAACACTATTAATTATATTTGAGGACGACAACTCATCCATCCATATATACATGAATGCGCCCGTCCATAAAGTTTTTTCATTGACTTCTAAGTATAAAATATATTTTAAATGCATATATGTTACAGGGAATCTATGTAACTAGGGATTTCATGAAATTCCTAAAATGTTCAGGGATTTCACGTAACGTTAAGTCGTGATATTTTTGTTAGTTGTAACGAAAATATCACCATTTAACCTAAATTAACCGGGCATTCATTAATTTTCCCCGTGGGTTTAACGAAAATATCACGATTTAACGTTACATGAAATCCCTGAACATTTTAGGGATTTCATGAAATTCCTAGTTACACAGATTCCCTGTAACATATATAAAGATTTTCACCTAAAAAACAAAAAAGGATTAAATAAATTTTTAATGAAGAAGAAAATTATAAATAACCAATTTGTTAACCACGTTGGTAACTCGGATTGACGTAACGGGTAAAATACTCTGTTCGTTGGGTGAAGAATCTCAAGAAAAGCAATTCGAATCCTGTTAAGATAAAAATTTTTTCATATTTATTCCTGTATATCTAATGTTTATAAGGGAATATATAGAAATTAAATTAAATAAATAAATTCTCATAAAAATACAGAAAAATAAGTTAGATATTCGGTAATTCGAAAATGAACATAATTTATGTTTAATTTAAACAAACTGGTGTTTAAAGCAAACATACGTAGATCAGTTGCTCGATCAATTAAATATTTGTTTATTGCATTAAATTATTAACTAAATTCATTTTGTAGCAAAACAAAGTTTTCTTTAGGTGTTTATAAGTGACCACGACGTACTCTGAAAATGTGTTGCTACTGACGCGTAACATAATTCATTGATTTTTACTTTTTCATCCACACGGAAGAGCGATCGGGAAAGGGCAACAATTTCTCATTCAAAAATGACAAAACGACATGAATGGGGACTTTTGTAAACTACGACTCGACGTCTACACTAACATTCCTGCTGATGATGTTCTTGGACATGAACATTTTTGCTTTTCAGTCAAAATTTTTATTTCGTTAACGTGATTTTTTATCATTGTTTATTGTATTTTAATTTTTATTTTTCATTAATTTCTTTGAGCGGCAAGACCGTTTTGTGTGTTCAGCGCATTAGTAGGAGTTTTTTGCCTTTTGTATGAAACCATTACTCTTATGGTGATGATTATTTATAAGATAATAACTTGTTACAGATCATAAGTAGGTCGCTACTATATATCCTGTTTATGAATGGGATGCCTTTTATTTTAGTAAACGGATTGAAGCGGTTTGCTTTAAATGTGCCCTTATTCATTTGTTGTCTCGGGAAATTTTTTTTCTCTTCGTGAGATGGCTGAATCGACGCTGTTCTTCATAAAAGAACAACAGTGTATCTTAATCAGTAGGTATCGATTTTTTTTTAGGCTGCTTTATATCTTTTCTAAAACCCAATAATACATTTTCCTTTAAACTTTGGGACAGAGACAACAAGAAGTCCGAACTCAGACTATGTTGGAGTACACTTATTTTAGGACAATTATTTCTCAACTAATTTAAAACAACAACAGAATATAATTATTATAAAGTAATTGAAATTTGTTTGCTTCTCTGTTGGAGAAAGGACATCTGCTCGGGAGTAATTAAATCCGCTTTTTAATATCAGTCATATTATCTTTATAATGAAACTAAATTTGAAGGATTTTTGTCAGAAATATATTTAAGTTCTGGTCTCCTTTTCTGGGGAAAATTGATAGAAAGGATATACACCACTCTCTCTCCTTTGGGCATCCTTATTTCTCAGAAGGAAATTTCAAGCGATAGCGACTGTGTCAAGCGTTAATATCAAGAAGCAATGACGAATCACCCACTTGGCAGTAACAAGTATAGTGACCCTCTGATACTTTGCACTGAGGTTCAGTCGTAGAAAATAATTTGTTACAGATATGTGAATAATATTTTCGTAGTTTTGAAAAATTATCACTGGGCAACACGTATTTTATTGAATGATATCTGACACTTGATTCTATGTAATTTGGGTGCGCTGAATACGAATTTCAACTCGGTTTGGCTCTATCAGGTCCTGATTCTTGTCGACAGCCTATGTGCCATTTTCCAGATTTTTCAAATTAGGACTAAAAAATTAAGTCATGTGTTAAATTTTTTTTTCAAGTTTCATGAATACAAGCAGTTCAAACTACAGTAAAATTACATTATAACGATAGAAATGACTTAAAATAAAAAAACAAACAGATATGAAGCTTTCACTGTGGCAAAAATTTTCTTTTGTAAGACTTTCTAGCGTATTTGCTTGTTGATGGCAGGTCTCTTTTCAAGCACCAGCAGTAATCAGCCATCATGTGGGAATCCCAGCGGCCTTGGTACCGTTCCTCCATAATTTTGATATCTTGGTGGAATCTCTCCCCTTGTTCGTCACTTACATCACCTAAATTACTTGGAAATTGGTCAAGATGGCTATTAAAAAAATGCATTTTTATGCTCATATTGCAACCTAACTCTTTGTAGTCCCTTAAAAGTTTTTTTACGATTTCTTCGTAGTTATCTGCCCTATAATTGCCTAAAAAGTTTTCTATCAAGTCCACGAATGAGAACCAGCCATTTTTTTCGCGTTCATTCATGACATTAGAAAATTGCTGTCTTTAATCATTGTTCTTATTTGTGGACCGTCGAAAATTCCCGCCTTGATTTTTTCATAACTTAAACTTGGAAATTTTGAAGTTATGTATTTGAAACACTCGCCGTTCGTATCTAAAGCTTTTACATATTGTTTAATGAGGCCTAGTTTTATATGCAGAGGAGAAATATGATTTTATCTCTGCTCACTAAAGGTGGATTAATTACGTTTTTTTCTCCGACAGTAAGTGATGTTCGTGCTGGCCAGATTTGTTTGAAATAATGTTCTTCCTTGGCTCTGCTGTCCATAAGCAAAGGAAGCAGGGATATTTAGTATACCCTCCTTGTTGTCCTAGCAGAAAATTAACCATTTTTAAGTCAACACATATGATCCACTCGTGCTCCCTATATTTGATAAGATTTAAAACCTTTTCTATATGTTCATACTTTTCTTTTAATTTTGTTGAGTGCCCAATCGGTATCGAGCCGTATAGATTGCCATTATGCAACAACACACACTTAAGACTTCTTTTCGAACTGTCTAAAAACAAGCGCCAATCATTTGCATCGTAAGACTCAACCCCCATCTTCTTTAACAAACCAACTATGTCGCAGCAATATACTAAACTATCCTCTGTTCTAAAATATTTAACAAGTTCTTCTTCTCTTTTTCTGTGAAATGAAATGTATGTGTTTGAAGTAAGCAAGTTTTCTCTTTAACTCTTGAAGCTAAAATTTCCGCAGCCTTTTTTGGCAAATTTAGATCCCTTACAAGATCATTCAACTCGGCCTGGTTAAACTTTTGCGGATCGTTTTGACTTTCAAATACGCTGGGGTCAAAATCGGTGTCTGACTCCTCAAAGTGCATAACAATATTTTCAGGAACATCTTCAACTAATTCTTGAGTTGGCAGACCCTTAAATTTTGGAATGGGGATCTCATTTGAATGTAGCACAGGTCGTATCGCGGTGTCGAAATTTGGGTACTCGATACAATGTTTATTTTTCTTAGTGAAGCCCGAAGTCTTGACAAAGCAAAGGTAGCAATCGGTCTCGTGGTTAGTAGCTCTCGCCACACCTGATATGGAAAAAAAATTGTAAAGCGTTAACAAAAGCGACGAGAGACTTGTTTTTATGAATTTTATCAAAAGTTATCACCCAAACATTTAACATTTCTATGTGTTTCAACCTTATGCAATATTTGAGATTCTTATAAACATTTTCTGTAAATTTTTGTTTATGTACCTAAGTTACAATTACATTTAGGTAAGTTACAGTATACTAGTGATTAAATTACGTAGTTTTATGAAATCATAAACTTACCATCGGAACTCCAAAAGGTATTTTTGAATCCGAACCCTTCGTCCAATGTCGCAGTCTTTCAATGCATATAGTGCAGGCTTTATGTGGAGCCCACGATTTATCTTGGTCCCCCAGTTTTATGCCAAAATAAGCTAAGTAAGCTCTTTTTACGAAGTCAGTTATATTTGCTCGTTGATGTGGAAGTGTAAAATTTCCACATATATAACAGAAGGAATCAGGGTTGTTTTTGCATTTGAACTTTCTAGTGCTTGATGACATATTGCTTGATTGTTCTGCCAATTTGTAAAGGTATTTAAAGCCCTTAATTCATATAAATTTAAGAAAATCTGAAATATAAACACAAAAATTAGTTTAAATAGGTACTTATTATGAAATAGGTACTTACAATCTATGAAATTAAACTAGAAACACGGATGAGTAGGTACAATATAAATTACGTCTAATTAAATCAACTATATTAAATCACGATGACAAAATTACTCACTAAATCATATGCCAATTCAAAATTATGTTAATGCCCAAACTTAATTAACTAACTCAACTGACTGACTGACTGACTGACTGACTGATTGAATTGACTGATTAACTCTGGAAACGAGTCGCTTTTATATATTTTAGTTGTCCCTCTAGAATACTCTACAGAGAACAGGAACGCTCGAGAAAATTTTAGAATTCTATGATATTTTTAGCTTAATTTACTAATATTAAAATGGGTTAAAAATGACAAAATTAAAAATATTTTTAGGGTGTTACATATAAAAATATACATAATACAACAATACCATAACAATAGGTACAAATACCTAGATAAAAACCTAGTTGCATAATGTGTAACTGCAAAAAGACTTAGCGAGTATTGAGAAAAAAACTTTTTATGAATACGACGAAAGAGGAAGGGGTGTTGAGCAAAATCAGGACCTGATAGAGCAAAACCGAGTAAAGATTCGTGCTCAGCGCACCCAAATTACTTAGAAGTAACTGTCAAATCTAATTCAATAGACAAAAATTTGAAATTTGTTCCCCAGTGAATTAATTATCAGTGGATATTAGATATACTGTAGAACTATCTTTTTAAGATGGTGCTTAGGTCGTTTTTGTAAATTGAATGAATTTGCCTCCATAATAATAGCATGGATCATATGATAGAAGGAAACTAGTCTAACGTGACATCCTAACCACCACAGTTCTGATGAAGCTTAAGGGTTCTGTCGTGGTCCCGTCACAATATTGCTTCTCGCCAGATCAGCAAGGTAAGCGACGTTGGGACTATTCAGTAGTTTCCTCTGTTCAGATGTTGTAGCGACTCGTGGTTCGGATGCCACATAAAGCTATAGGTCCCCTCCGTCGTAAGGTCTTATAATATTACTAAGGCGACTGAACAATGTATCTTTTGGGAAGCGGTGTGGCACCATGCTCACAGTGTAGCTCTAAATGCTATGGTCAAATGTGGGCAAAACTGCATTTACGTTTTCAATAAACAGAAAACCGGTTAAGGTAAGTAGTTAATATTTTTTCAGTAAAATTCTCGTGATAACATATATAAAATAAAGTGTCACCAACTCTATATTTCAAAATGATTAAACTACGTAGGTCCACTGAGCCAAAACAAAAGAAAATTATAAAAATTAACCTTAATGGCTTAATTATCATTATCATTATTATTTTATTATTATTATTATCCTCATTATTATTAATATTTTAAGTTGTACATAATAGTGTCACATAATTTCATTGTAACTTTTATCGTAACACTTTTCTTGATCCTGGTAATCCAAGCACAGAAAGAAAGAGATCACGATTGGAGAGCAAAGTAAGGGTTGAACGAAAAGCCCAAGGAAGTCTATCTAGGGTTGCTAGGTCTCCGGTTTTGGGCCGGAGTCTCCGGAAATTGAGCTTTGTCTCCGGTCTCTTAACCATTTGTAAGTTGTAAGCAGTATTATTTATAAGGAAATAAGAAACTAAGCTGGTTATGGATGTATTTTTTCTTGATCAATTAATTTCGTGTAAAAAATGAGGAAGTTTATATGATATAAGCCAATTAAGCGAAGTCAACGTGGGTTTTATAGAAATAAATCTTGTTTAACAAATTTATCAGATTTTCTTTACAAAGTTAAGCATAAACGATTGTTGGAAAAACTCGAAGCTCGTGGAATAATGGGTTAAAGTTCTTAACTGAATTGATAATGGGTTGGCTAACTGTCGAAAACAAAGGGTAGTAATTAACGGAGAAGAGTCAGGGTGCGTTAATGTAACTAGCGGTGTTCCGCAAGGGTCAGTTTTGGGACAGTATTTTTTATAATATAGGATGACGATCTTGATGTCAAGTTATTGAGTAAAATTCCTAAATTTGTCGACGACACTAAATGATTTGCGGGCAAAGCAATTAGTTTACTGGATAGAAAGAGTTTGTGCGCGATACTAATAATTTAGTAGAGTGGTCGAATAAGGAGCAAATGAAATCTAACGTATATAAATGTAAAGTTATGCATATAGATTATCACAATAGTGGATTCAAGCATGCTATGGGAAGTATTAGATTAAACGAAGCCTCTGAGAAGATTTAGGTGTCATTGTTACTAAGTATTTAAAGTTCTCAAAACAATGTTCAGTCACGAGTAGTGAAGCTAATAGAGTACTGGGTTTTATTTCTTGAAATTTTGAATATAAATCTAAAGATATTTTTCCGTCATTATATAAGCCGCTTGTTAGGAGGCCTCATTTAAAATATGCTGTACAGTTTTGGTCGTTCTATATCGGTAAGGATATAGAAATAGTAGAAAGGGTACAGCACCGCGCAACAAAGCTTATTCCAACATTACGTGGTAAACCATACGAAGACAGACTCAAAGAGCTGAATTTGTATATGCTTGAAACTCGGTGTTTGAGAGACGAATTAATTCAGGTGTTCACAATTTTAAATCGCTTTCATAACATATATTATGAGAATTTTTTTTCCTAGACGATAGGAATATTACGAGGAACAATGGTTTTAAAGCAATGATCAAAAGATTTGAGATAAACGTTGCGATGGGCTTTTTCACCTGGCGAGCACTTCGGTAAATATATTTAAGAATAGATTGGATAGATATCTCAGTCGCATAAATTTTCGCTATAAAGGGTAGATAAATTAGAGATATGTTTTTATATTTAGTGTTGGAAGTAGCCCAATTTTCCTTTTGGTTTAAATGTATAGGAGGTGCTGATCGAGTCTGGTTACAGAGCACTCGGAATCCTCAGATGGTACCCTATTGGTCGAGACGGGAATCTTTATTAAATTAAAAAGGCGAATTAGAGGAGATTTAATCCAGGTTTTTAAAATAAGTAAAGTTTTTGATAATGTCGAGGCGAAAAAATATTTCACCTTCAGGAGTGCAGATAGAACTCGCGGTAATGGTCTGAAATTAGTGGGTAAACATTTTAATTCTAATGAAACTAAACGTCTTTTCTTTAATCGTATAGTTAATTTATGGAATGGATTGTCAGCCAGCGTAGTTCAAAGTAATTTGATCGAATCCTTTAAAAAGAAACTAGATGTTTACCTTCCCTTAAACCCCGAGCTGGACGCATTTGTTTGGGAGTAGAAATATTGTAGAATTTTCACTTGGATTCCCTCCTCTGTATTTTAAAATTTTCACTTGGATTCCCTCCTCTGTTTTTTAAAATTTTCACTTTATCTTTAAATTCCTTTCCTACCTCTCAACCTTTTTTCTCTGCTTTGCTTTAAAACTTTCACTTGTCTTTAAATTTTCTTACTTTTAACCTTCCCTCTTAAACAAACAGCCTCGTAGGGAGCAGCCGATCTTTTCCTATCCTTTGTATATTCCTTTGTAAATTAAAATTAAAAAGAAAAAGAAAAATAACACATTGAAAAACAGCTTAAGAAAAAAAAAAAAAGATTTCAGAAAGTGTACCAATTCCTAGAAAACGTCTGAAGTGTACAGACGAAACGTTGGATTCCGAATCAACAAAATAGTATCTTTGTTTTATACAAGAAGAGTCCTTAAGAAGATTTCTTTAAATGAAAGGAATATATTTTATATTTTGGAGAAAGCTTCAGTAAGTATATTAAAGCAAATATTAATATAACCTTTCTATTATTCCTCATTCCTCAACAAGTTATAAGTTCATACGCACATTTGTACGAATGTGTACGAATTTATGCATACCATGTACGAATTATGTAACGACAAAATTTGTGTGTGTACAGTATATACACATATATATATACACTCACATATACATATACTGTGTCCCCAAAAAGTGGGAACCTTTTTCACCGAGCCAACAAAATCACTAAGTAACTAAATGAAACAATATCATATTAAACCCTTTAAATTAATGTTTTTAAAATGAGAGGTAGTTTAATTAAATCAGATGAGTAGTCTTTTTATAAATTGAAATTGAACAATAGTCTTTAAAAAATAAAGCTAACAATGAGGGTAATATAGAGACTTAGCTGAAGATAAAACCCGTTTACAATGAGAAAACAACACATTGAATAAGACACCCCATTTGTGGTTGATTAATTTTCTTCGTAACAACCAAGATCATATGACTGAGGAGACCTACAGCTTTACGTGGGATCCGACCCAAAAAGTAACTGGAAATGTGAACAGAGAAAAGTGTGTTCCGTTGAATGATGAGTGAATAATAAAAATATTGTAAAGTGAATAATAATAATAATAATAATAATAATCTATTATATATTATAATAAGAGAGCTGTCCGTCTGTCTGTCTGTCCGTCTGTCCGTCACACTTTCAGAAATTGTGAGAAAAAATTGTGAGAAAAAAATTCAGAAATTGTAAAAAAAATTCAGAAATTGTATTACGGGCGGCAATGTGAAGCTCAAGATTTTCATGACTGTTCTTTTCTGTAGTTTAGCAATGGGGGAAGGGTGGGGGTGGGGGTAATGGGGATGGGTGTGGTAATGGGGAGGGGTGGGGGGTAATGGGGGAGGGCGTTAGCCCCCAAGTTGTATGAATGGGGGTGAGGAGGTTTTGGGAGATACCAGATTCAGAAATGTTGACACAATGTGAAGCTCAAAATTTTCACGGCTGGGTTCTTTTTTTGTAGTTTAGCCTGTCTAACCGTCAGCGAAGCGGCGGGAACTGTACTAGTAATAATAATAATATAAGTGAATAATAAATATAATAATATTGTAAAGGTGGGTGGGAGAAGTAAAAGAAGGCAGCGCAAAAGATGGATGAATGTAATTACTAAATGGGTAAATAAACGTGAAGTTGATATAAGCGTGACACAAATTAATGAGAGAGAGACGGAGAGGGAGGGAAGAGGTCTGTGAGGCGCACGTATGTAAATAGAAATGACGTATCATTAGAGGTATACACTCAACTTTTTCATGAAAAGTGAACTTGTATCCCGGAGTGTACATTATTCCCGAGGTGGGGTATCCTTGTGTGTGTGTGTGTGTGTGTGTGTGTGTGTGTGTGTGTGTGTGTGTCAATGTATGTACGTAATACATGTATATTTTGATATTTTCCCATAATTCCTGGAAAAATCTTTTCAAAACTATTCGAAAGTAAAAACACTGCAATTACTTCACATTCATTATTCTATTCTGATAAAATGATCAAATTTTAGGTAAAGTTGAGGTTTGTTTATAAACTAAGTGATAATAAAAAATATAAAAAATTAAGAAAGTTTGGAACAGAAAAATTTAAAATTTTGCTTAACTTTGTTCGCTGTGTAGCTACGGCACTTCACTTAAAATATTTATGAAGAAAAACATGTAATTTCATTATATTTAATGTTTAATTCGGATTTATATTTTGTTATATAATAAATATTCAATGATTCGTAAATTAAAAAACTTTCTTAGTTTGAAAATTACTTTCAAAGTTTTTTGGATATTATTCTTGGGTTCGAAATCACAATTGGTTTTGAGGGGTTCTTTGGTATTGTTGAGTGTTTTAGTTACGTTGAAACACACTGACGTGAAATGTATTTGTAGTATATAACCAGTGTAAAAAATATACCCATCTTACTCGCATGTGAATGGGTACACATCACTAATTTTCTCCTAATTAACAAAAACTAATTTGTGTATAATTCTTTGTGTCTACATCGATTTAATGCAAATACTTGCTTGAAATGAGACATCTTTGTCATCAGTTAATATAACCTTACGTCCAGAAATTGAAATTCTCCATTTTTAGGGGCATCGTAAATAAATTTAAGTTTGCTCATTCTCTTCAGCTCTTTAATGAAATGATGGGCATTTCTACTCGTAGCTTTTAGGATAATTACGAAAGTTTTATATACGTATCGGGTATATGATTTAGGATTAAAAATATGTATGATTCTTTTTTATCACTACATTTTTAATATAGAATATATTAAAAGGAGTGAATGGCAACCGACCCAATGAACCCCCTATGAATTTCACTCATTTTGGACGAATGCTTTTCCATTATATCGAAAATGTGTCACTGTTGAATGAAGGTAAGTAATTTTCCGTTAAAATATATTTGGTCTTTATCTGCTTGGGTAAGTTTGGAAAAACCATATTAAACCGAACTTATAAAATATGTTCGTATCGTAGGGGATGCAAAACGAGGAAGTGAGTTTCATACAAGATATTTTTACCTATATTCTTTCGCGAAATCGATACTCAAAAAAGTTTTAAATCTAGATTACGGTTGAGAGCCTTAATCACTACATTAAATTTTCGTATTATGACTATGTAAGTATGAAGCTGAAAAGGACTTTAAGTAAACTTTTGGAACGACGAAGAACATCTTCCAAAAGTATTAGTTTTATTGGTTGTATATTTATTTATCTGTGGTAGGTGCTTCACTGGAGTATGTAACGCATAGTGAGATGATGATGATTGGGGTTGTTTAACCTCCTTCGCAACATCTAAGGTCATATGGCGGAGGGGACCTACGGCTTTACGTGGGATCCGAACCACGGGTCGCTACATAATCTGGACGCGAAGGGCGGTTCCCATCCAACTACTACCCAGACCCAATGTCGCTTAATTTCGCTGATCAACGGGAAGCGGTGTTGCGACATTGGCTACGATGTAGCCCGCATAGTGAGAAGTAATGAACATAGTGATCTCGTCAAGAACAACTACATATCTGAACAGAACCAATAACTCTTCTATTTGAGAACAATGTCCTTCACAATCTTTCAGCTAGTCTCAACGCACTCTTGTAGACGAAGGAGGTAGAATGGAACACTCAATCAACCAACCAATCTTTCCATATCACTGACAAATTACATACCAACCAACTTTCTGATCTAAATATACGAGAATCATTCCACACACTAAAAGGAAAACTTAATCTCATTGATTATTCTTCAGCGCATGAACGAACTCTGCACTCTAAGTGGAAGTAGACGTTTCGTTAGACGTTTCATTTTCCCAGTGAAATGTTTAATGCGTTAGACATTCCATATTAAATTTTTCATTAAATATTTCAGTAAGTTAATCGAAGTGTCTAAAATGTCCCAAGTTTTTTAAACAATTGAAAAGACGGACCTTTTCCGTTTGGTGTCCACCACTACAATTAAAATTAATTATTACCATCAAGTGTATTTTTTTTACACTGATTTAAAAAATATATAATTGTTTCCCGATAAATGAATAATAAAAACGTTACAGCCCTTTAACGTTTGAATTTCGTACATTTAATTTGTCAATTCTTCAAAAATTTGACGATAATTTGCGTTGAAAATTAAATATAAGCTATGTAGTAAGGTGTGTTAATTTTAGGGAGCAAGGTGAAATCTTTAGATTTTCAAAGACTACTAGTGACCAAAAATGATGCATTTTTATGTGCTAAATCGAAATAAGGCTTTAAAATCCAGATTTGACCACTCCTAGCTACTTATATTTGAAGTTGAAGTTGAAGTTTACGAAAAATCAGTAATTTTTGCAAGTATTTTTTTTATTGTATCACGTCATCCCATAAGTAATGTAATTTTTTAGATCGGAATTTGAAGGACAAAAAAAAACTCAACTGAAACTTTTTAATCTAGTATATATTTTCCATCGGAATCAATGACACTCTGCCAACGTCCTACAAGCTTTTCAATGCCAAGTTTATAAAATTCAGGCGGTTTTGAGGCAAAAAACGTACAAAGACTGGTGTGCATGTCATCTAAAGAAGTATACTGTTTCTTGTCAAGATAGTTTTGCAGACTCCTGAAGAGATGATAATCTGAAGGCGCAAGGTCTAGAGAATATGGGGGATGGGGAAGTTTTTCCCACCCAAGCTCCTCAATTTTTGCAGAAGTGATCCGAGCGGTATGAGGACGTGCGTTGTCGTGGTGGAACACGATTTCTTTCCGATTAACCAAAGAAGGTCTCTTTTCTTTTAATGCAGTGTTCAATCGATCCAGTTGTTGACAGAAGACTTGAGCGGTGATTGTTTGGTTGTGTTGTAAGGTTTCAAAGTGTATTACACCACCTTTATCCCACCAAACACTAAGCAACACCATCCGAAGGTGAAGATTTGGTTTTGGCTGTGGTGTCGCTGGTTCTCCGGCACAAACCCACTGTCGACGGCGCTTAACATTCTGGTACAGTATCCACTTTTCATCACCAGTCACTAAACGGTGCAAAAACGGATCTTGGAGTTCACGGGAATGAAGAGCTGTGCTAATGTTTACCCGCACCCTCAGATTGTCGACCGATAATTCATGTGGCACCCA
Source organism: Bathynomus jamesi (assembly GCA_023014485.1). Taxonomy (NCBI): domain Eukaryota; kingdom Metazoa; phylum Arthropoda; class Malacostraca; order Isopoda; family Cirolanidae; genus Bathynomus; species Bathynomus jamesi. Next base: position 680,395 of record JAJOZX010000437.1, read on the forward strand.
TTTTCCTAACTTAGGCACTTTCCCGAGTTGTTGCAAATGTCGATGGATGGTGGACGGGGATGAATTGAGTTTCTGGGCCAATTCTTCGACAGTTGTTGAACAGTCTTCTTCAAGTGCGGCTAACAGCAGGTCATCATCAAACTCAGCATGGCGTCCAGAGCGTGTTACATCTGTCAAACAGCAGTCACCATTCCTAAACTTTTGAAACCATCTTTGACATTTCCTCACATGCAGAATATCGTTGCCATAAACGTCCTAAATGTTTCGCGTTGCTTCAGTAGCACTATTCCCTTTTATGAACTCGTAAAGCATTATATGCCTGATATGCTCTTCTGATACCGCCATGTTTATGAGGGATTCACATAAAGCAAAACACACGTCTTCACTGGTCAAGGTCTGTAAAGTATGTAGCGAAACACGATAGATCTCCTCTTAGATATAACCTTCGGAAAATTTATGCTTAAACCGAGTAGGACTAGTTTAAACTTAATCTATCGTAAAAAACGACATTATTTATGGGATGACCTGATATATAACTACATTTTACATACATTACATACAATTAAAGACATTTTGATTGTATTTCAATATTAAACCTTAGAAATATAGGTAGGTTTCTTGAACTTTGCCAAGGATGCCATGTATGCCTTGCTCTTGTTCCTGGACATGAGCTCCCTACTGGCCACCTGGCTACTGACATACGCCTCCCTCCTCTCTTGTGAGTAAACATGTTGTGCTGCTTCAGTTGTCATCCTTACACACCTCTCTACTGACTGTGTGTGTGAGGGCCATCCAGGAACTTCCATTGGTCTATCCAGAAACTCCTTGATTGCAGCAGTGGTGAGGGAGCAGGTCAGAGGAGGCTCAGTCACGCCAGAGTTCCAGTCAATAAGCTCCGAGAGTTTGGTGGCATCTGGGTTGATGTCAGGAGTCTTTCTGGGTCTGACACTGCAGTCTCCTACCTGTGTGTCCTCATCTCCTTCATCTCTGATTTCTAGTATCCTCTTCACTGCCTCCCTCCTCTCCTCCTCCACCTTACTGCACAGCATGGCCTGGAGCACAGCCTCAGAGTGTGCATACCAGTCTGATCTCTTCCTGTAGGCATCACTATTCCTATCACCTCCTTCTTCTGACTTCTGAGCAGCTCCAGCTGGTACAGTACATGCCTGGAACCCTCCACTCAGCTGTGATTTAACTTGATGTTGAACCAGTTTGGCATGTAGACTCCCACTATGAATTCCACAATTATCCTCAGATTCTTCAGGTTCCTACCCTTCAGCCCATGTTCGGAAATCCAGAATCTGCAGAACCTTAGAGCCGTGGTGACCCACCTACTGTGACAAACTGGCCCAATCTCCAGGAGAGCTAGACTCTGAGGTACCTCTCCCGATCTGATGGCAGTGATGATTCTGTAGCCATATGATTGGTCTGTGCTGAGGTCCTTGACTACCTCCTGACTGAGATTGGGTAGAGGAGGACCAACAGTGATCCTCGTGAAGTTTGGGTTGATCTCCAGCTCAGTGGCAGTGTCTAACATCTTCCCTAGGGGCCCAGACCACTTGTTGTTGCTCAATTTCTTGCCATCCAATGCAGTCACCAGGTGTTTGAGACTCAGCTCCCCAGTGTGCAAGTCACAGACAATCCACACCAACTTCCTGCTAAGCTTGGCCTCCACATAATGCATTACTCCTCCCTCCCAGCCAGTATTCACATTAGTACTGTCACCTCCTATCGCCAAAAGGGTCTGGTCTGCTCCTCTCTCTCTTAGCCAGTCACCAGATGATCAGCAATGACCTCAGCATGACTTCTATCCTCTGCAGCTTCCTCTGGTATAAAATGCCACAAATATTTCCCACCTGGTTCATTGCACACTGCGTAGTGTTCTTTCTTAATGAGGCCAGGAAACTGCCTATTACTGCCCTCAGCTTCCATCATCACTTTGGTGTCATCTCTTTCCACAGGTGATGCCATTTTCCCTAATCTCTTCATCAAACTTCTTGACCAGCTCCTTAGTCAGTCTCTCCTGAGCCCTCCTCACCTTGTTGTGGTCAATCACTAGTGCTGTGTCAAACTCTGTGATAAGACCAGCATCAATCCAGGCAGCAGTGGCACTCTCTGCAGTCTCTCTCAGCCCAGTGTGATGTCTCAAGCTAGCCAGACCTATGTTGGCGATATCTTCAGTGTTGTATTTCTTCTTCTTAGCCACAGGCAAGGAAGAAGTTGTCGCAGCCTCTGGTATGAAGTCTTCGTCCTCCTCTCTCCTCCCTGCCTCCTCCAGTATATCTCCAGTCTCCTCCAACTCCATCTCCAGCAGTGACTCCTCCCTCAACTCCTCCTCTTTCTTGACTGATTCTTCTGCCTTCCTCTTCCTCTTCTCCTCGGCCTTCCTTCTCTGCTCCTGTCTCTGCAGCACTGCTTCCTGTCTCCTGGTCTCAGGGTGATCAGCTAGACCCATCTGGTGTGCCCCACACTACCCACCTTTTCTCTCTGACCTTTAGTGAAGGCAAACTCCTGCACTGGTATCTTCTGCTCGCTCCTACAGCTGCAGTCAATGTGAACCTCACTGTTGCAGACAGGGTTGCACCCAAGCTCACTGCAGCTCCTGATCACACAGTGACAGGTCAGGATGTCCACCAATTTGTCCAGTTTCATCATGAACCTATCTTTGACCTCTAGCTTCACATTGCCAATGGACACCTTCACTGCCTCATCCCACAGTGCCTTCACTTTAGCCCTGCTCCTGACCTCAGTGTTGATTACAGGTCCTGTGAATAGAGCGTTGGTCTTTCTCCACTGAGTCAGTAGCCCTGGAACAATGCCGTTGTTAATCAGGTCATTAACTGGGTAATTTCTCCTGTCTTCCTCACTCATCTCTCTCCTCAAGAAACCATACTTCAGCAGATCTCTGACTGTGGGCAGCTGAGCAGGGGGAAGTTCCCTCCCAGTCCCCACCAAATGACTTAGGTGACAACTTGATTTGCTTCGGGTTCTGATTTCTTTCTGACTCATCCTGTGGACCTGTGAACAAAAGAAATGTCATTGAAATTTGGCTAGGCCTACTGATTATGATTACATAAAATTAAGTTAATTGAAATTCTTAATATCTTCCTATAAGCTCAGACTATGTGAAACTTAGAACCCATACTGCACACCAAAAATAACCAAAGTTGACCACACATATCAATGGCACATTGATATACGATGCTACAGTCATATTTAAGTTATATTTCAAACCTTTATGGTCAAATATAAGTAGGTAAATGGCTTTTTTAAACAACACTAAAGATATTTCGGATCACTTTAACATATTGCTTCCCAAAGCATTCGGGAAGCAATATGTTAAAGTGATCCCTCCTTGGAAGCAATATGTTAAAGTAGTTAACATTTGGAAGCAATATGTTAAAAAGAGAAAGGTTGGTTGGTTAGAAACAGGTTGGTAATCTAGGCTAACAAATGAAAATATCATGACCTAACCTAACCATTCGTCAAGGGCGTACAGTTGACCTAACGATTGGTTAGGTTAGGTCGTGATATTTTCGTTAGTTAGCCTTCTTAGGCTAACTAAAGAAGGCTGGGGGCCCTGATGTTCAGGTGATCCAAATATTTTACATTCACAAAAAATGGCAAAGCATAATAAGTTAAGTTGTCCATAAATTTACATTTTCTCGACTAGCTAATTTCTAAATATTATAAACTATTGTAATGTAACTGTAATTGGTTGTGTAATGTCTATTTTTGGGAAACAATATGTTAAAGTGATATACACTGGGAAACAATATGTTAAAGAGAGGTTCCAGGGAAGCACTATGTTAAAGTGTTTCGATATTTCTAAGTTTGCTAGATAATATGACATCATTTGAGCATTAGTAGTTTTTGAATTGGTGACTTTACTAAAATTGACACACCCTACTATATAGGCCATCTTATTCTTAGTTCGCGCAAAGACCTAGGCTATATACATTCGTGACACTTTTAAAGCATAAAAGGAACAGAATGGAAGACTGGAATATTACAAAAATAATTACAAACTAACGAAAATATCATATCATAACTTAACCTAACCAATCGTCAAGGGCGTACAGTTGACCTAACTGGGCATTCAATTAACCTAACTGGGCATTCAGTTAACCTAACCAGTCGGTCAATTTTAATGTTAAAAAAAAAATATATATATATATATATATATATATATATATATATATATTTTGCATAATAAATATCATGTAATCTATTTTTCATTTTTGTTGCCCTATTATGCAAAATATTCGCATTTCTCCAAAAAAAAAATGTTATTTTTGTATTCAGAGGGTCAAAATACACTACTGTTGCTGTTTTCAAAAGAATCTGGTGGTGGGCTCCAAACGGAAAATACCCGAAAAGACTAATCTGAAATGTTTAATGAATTGTCTAACAATAAAAAGTTTACTGAATGAAGGTTTAAGGAGTTTAAGTTTATATGAAAAATGATTGCTTCATAGCATTACTTCAAAAAAACTTTTGACTTTTAATTTATATCCATTTCTTTTTGTAATTGATAATGTAAATTATAAGAAATTATTTGATAGGGATCAAGGCAATTGATCAGTTTTAAATACTAGAATTAGTTTTCTTATAAGTCGACGCTTTTCAAGTGAGTACATATCTAAGGTCAGGTATTTTTTCTCCAAATAATTTACTTCTCAGTTCTGGATTCATTTTGGTTGCTCTAGTCCCAATTCTTTCTAACTTATCAGTGTCTTTTCTCAGGTATAGGCTGTCTAACTTAGAAGTTGAATCTAGGGTAGGCCTATTCTAGATTAAGAAGCCCAGGTCTAAAGCTAGGCTCAGTGTCACAGGCTGGTTCTTAATTTTTAAAGTCTTTATTAGCCAAGGCCTAACCAAATAAATAAAATTAATAAATGCAAAGACACTTAGAAGACGTAAGCCTACATGGAATAAATAAATTCACAAATATATTAACCGTTTACCGCTCTTTCTAGATAAATAAATACGAACACTAAATAAACTGCAGTTTCAAAATATTTTTGACCACAATGCGCATTAGGGTGTGTCAATTTTGGGGGTGAAATGACTAAATTGAAAATCATGTAATTTGGTAGCAATTTAATGTAATCATTTGGCATACAAAATAATATCCTTGCTTCAAAAACAATAAAAAATAACTCCTACCTACATCAATTTTAATTCAAAAATTCAATTTTTCCGTAAATTCGTAACAAAATAACAAATGTGCACAAACGTCCTATCAACATTTAAAGTGGCAATAACATATCATTCAGAGTCTTTATTTGAAAGTAACCAATGCAGTCATGTCCTTTTTGCTGCGGTTCCTTGACATCAGCATTCGGCTTGCTACTTGCGCTTTGATGTAGCCTTCTCGCCTCTCGTAACTGTAAACTTGACTAGCTGCTTCTGTGACCATTTTCACACATCTCTCCACACTCTGAGTGTGAGAAGACCACTTTGGTACTTGCATTTGGGCCTCTTTAAGTTGTGTTAAATCTTTGTTTGTTATATATGTTGTCAGTGGTGGCTCCAAAACTTCCGAACTCAAGTTAACTAATTCTGACAATTTCCTGGCATTGACGTTTATCGGAGGTACCTTCCTTGTCTGAACAGAGCAGTCTCGCAGCTGGTCATCATCTGGTGATATTCCTCTAAGCTTTAGAAGGATTTCCACATCCTCAGTTCGCTCTTTGGTACATTGGCTGCAGAGTATTGCTTGCAAAACTGCCTCTGTCCTAGCATACCAAGCGGACCTTCTCACCACAGGTAACACGATGTCCACCACTACTTTCCTTTGGGTTCTCAGTAGCTGTAATTGAAACAAGATGTGGTTGGGCCCCTCCATCCACATTGGATTAAGTTTTACATTGAACCAGTGAGGAAGATAAAACCCAATAATAAATTCAACAATCAACATCAAATTCTGTAGCATTTTGCCCTTCAGTGCATGTTTGGAAGCCCAAATCCTGCAGAAACGAATCGCTGTAGTTAACCAACGACTGTGACTTACGGGCCCAATCTCCAAGAGAGCCAGATTTTGAGGCAACTCTCCTGATCTGATTGCTTGAACAATACGATAAGCGTAAGATTGATCCGTGCTGAGGTCTTTGATAACTTCTTCAGACAACACTGGAAGGGGAGGGCCTACTTCGACCTTTGAAAATTTTGTATTTATTTCTAATTCCGTTGCTTCATCTAGCATGTTGCCAATGGGACCTGACCACTTGTTGTTGCTCTTTGTAGGACCATCAAGTTCCTGGATGAGACGACGAAGAGGTAGTTCCCCTGTGTGCAAATCACATACAATCCAAACAAGCCTTCTTCCAAGTTTTTTCTCTAAATGCGTCATAACACCGCCCTGCCATCCAGTGTTCACCGCAGTTGAGTCTCCACCAACGGCCTGCAGTGAACTGTCAAGTCTTCTTTCTTGAAGCCAACATATTATTTAATCAGCAATTGCCTCTGCATGTTTCTTGCCTTCTACTTCTGCTTCAGGAACAAAGTGAAACAAATAGCGGCCACCAGGTTCGGAACACACAGAGTAGTGTTTTTCTTTGATGAGACCGGGAAACTTTCTGTCCATTCCCTCTACCTCTAGGAGAACTTTTGTGTCATCTCTTCTTCCATCAAAGAAAAGGCAAGAGAGACCTTCCTCCTTCAAATCTTTTTCATGCTGATCAGATATTTCCTTCATTATTTTTTCTTGTGCTCTTCTTATCTTATTATGATCTATCACTAAGGATGTATCCTCTCGGCTGATGAGGCCTGCATCTATATCCAAGCAGCAGTGGCAATCTCTGCAGTCTCTCGTAGCCCCGTATGGTGGCAAATACTGGCAAGGGCAATGTTTGAGATGTCTTTAGTGTTGTATTTCATTCTCTTCGGCGAAGGTTCAGATGGCATTTTGGAGCTATCATCTGATGTTGCTTCTTTCTGTTCATCTGAAGAGCTTTCAAAGAAGTGAGAAACCTCTTGATAGAGCTCTTCATCTCTTTAGGTGGCTTCTTCACTCTTCTTTTTCTTCCTTTCTTCCCTCTCTCGGATTTTCTCTTTTTTCTTAGCAAAAACAATCTGTTTTTTGTTTTCTGAATAATCTGCCGAACCAATCTGCATACTTCCTTGGCCTCCTGCCTTTGTTCTCTGCGTCTTTATGAAAGCCAGCTCCAAAACAGGGATCTTCTTCTCACGAGGACAGCGACAATCAATGTGAGGGTGAGGTTCTCTTCTGCATGAGGGAGAACAATTGACTTCAGAACACAACTCCATGGGACACTGACAGTTAAAAATGTCAAGAAGAGTATCAAATGTGTGCAGAAATTTATTTTCTTTGCTAGTTTTCCTTTACCAAGTGATGTCTCAACTGCTTTGTGCCACAGCTTTGTTAATTTTAGCTCAATAGTTCTATACTGATTGAGTACAGGTGATTTGAATACCACATTAGCTTTTTTCCACTGATGCAGAAGAGGGGGAATCATGTCCCTTATGAGCTCTTTCTCTGTGTAGTTCCTTCTATCCTTTGTATTTTGTTCACGAAGGAGTAACTCTAGTCTCAGCATGTCTCGCACTGTTGGTAATTCTGATACGGGAAGCTCCTTGCCTGTACCGACTAACAGGCTCAAGTGGCATGACGACTGACCTCTTGTCTTCAATTTTGGCATCTTAGGAATATCTGAAAAGAAAGAAAAACTTTTAAGTATTTTATATCAATTACGAGGTTTCAAAGTTTAGTCATTCGATGTTCTAAAATTCAATAAAAAAATATTTCATGGGATTACAACATAATTAGACAGAAGAATATGATAATAATAAATAATTGTAATAATCAATAATCCATATTTACAGTTAAACTGTAGTATTCGTCTAGTAGAATAACTATGAAGTAGATACAAGAGCAATAACAGCAAACCACCGTTTATGACATCTAAAAGGCAACTGAGGACTGAGAGTGAGGGACAGTTCTATTCATGTTGTGACTTGTACATTGTACAAGAACTATATGACCTTGAAAACACTCCATATGCGATCAGTGGGATAATTCTGTGACAGATGAATAGTTAATCAATTTATGTCCTATTATTTAGTAAAAGAGTCAATTTCTGAAACTTTAAGGTAAAATTGATGTAGGTAAGGGTTATTTTATTTCATTTTGGTTGGCCAATTTCAAGTTTTGACATGAAAAGACTATATTTTCACTACCAAAATTGATTTGAAAAAAGTTGACAAAATTGACACACCCTAATGCGCATGCGTCTAGGCGCAAATAATAGAACACTATCATACAAGTGAAATGTTGGATCACTTTAACATATTGCTTCCCAGGAACCTCTCTTTAACATATTACTTCCCAATATTTAGGATAAGGAGTACGATAAAAAATGTTCGCTTTAATAAAGTAAAGGCATAAAAAGTAAATCATAACATGTTAAAATATTAGATTGAAAGTAAATTTATTAGAGTTGTTGCGCTATAAATTATGGTCACACAAAGTAAAAAATGGATTTCGGAAGAATCGGTCACGCCACATCATTTGCCACAAGTACGAGTTGAGTAGCTCCTTTTTGCATCCTTTCATTTTCTTTATATATTTAATGTAGGTTAATTGAATTCCCGGTTAGGTCAACTGTACGCCCTTTGACGATTGGTTAGGTTAAGTTGTGATATTCTGAAAGTTTACTAGATATTTCAAATGGTACTTGTAGGCTATCTCCGCCCCCTACCAATTTTGACAGAATATTTTCGTTGAAACTAACGAAAATATCACGACTTAATATAACCAATCATCAAGGGCGTACAGTTGACCTAACCGAGCATTCAGTTAACCTACATTAAATATATAAAGAATGCCCGGTTAGTGCATTTATAGCTTTGTTTACGGTCGGTAGGTTATCTCCTACATTACCAACCTCTTTCTAACCAACCAACCTTTCTCTTTTTAACATATTGCTTCCCAGGAGGGATCACTTTAACATATTGCTTCCCAAATGCTTTGGGAAGCAATATGTTAAAGTGATCCGAAATGTTTAAGTTCTACACCGTTATATACATATGAAACATTTAAGGTACTTGTAGGTTATCTCCACCCCACCAATTTTGATAGAATATTTTCCTTAAAACTAACGAAAATATCACGACTTAACCTAACCAATTATCAAGGGCGTACAGTTGATCTATTATTAATTATAACATTGTTTCTGGAATAGTATTTAATATTTACTAATAGATTAACTGTACGCCCTTGATAATTAGTTAGGTTAAGTCGTGATATTTTCGTTAGTTTTAACGAAAATATTCTGTCAAAATTGGTAGGGGGCGGAGATAACCAACAAGTACCATTTGAAATATCTAGTAAACATTTCAGAATAGCTATTTAGTCATTTCAGAAAGTTAAGTTTATTATGAGATGTCGAGTAGACGTTTCATTATTTATATATATATATATATATACACACAAACGAAACGTCTACTACCATTTACAGTGTAACAAAAAGGCATTTATTTACAAATTAAATTACATCACCAATCTGGACCGATTACACAAGGTTAACTCAATTAGATAAAACGACACTGGTAGTTTTATTTGAGTACTTTAGGTTCAGCCTGGGAGGACAGAAAATATACGTCCCTCCCAGATTCAGCATATAAAAAATTGTTTACTTTATAATGGACACTGAAGCTGGGAAAGTACTCAGAAACGTTTCCTAAAAACAAATCTTTGAATCTATTTATCTCTCTCTCTCTCTCACTCCCTCTCACTCTATCACTCTCTCACTATCTATATATATACAGTACGTAAATACCTGAAACATCTGTTAAACATTTACTATTTAATTCCTTCATTTCAAATATTTATGCTCACTCTGAAATGTTGTAAACAGTTTAATATAACAAAATGTCCGATTCTTTTTAGGATGTTCGTCCAGTGATAACAAACAGTTTAGGCTCTCACGCATAAATTTTAAATTTTAATAAGAAATGATCGTGGAATTTTCACTCGGATTCTCTCCTCTTTGCTTTAAGATTTTCACTTATCTTCAAATTTCCCTCCTTTCTTTCAACCTCGCTTCTTTGCTCTGCTTTAAAATTTACATTTGTTTTTAAATTTTCTTCCATCTTTTAACATTCCTTTTTAAATAAACAACCTCGTAGGGACCAGCCGGTCTGTTGCTGTTTGGTCTCCTTTGTATTCTGTTGTATTTATGTGTGTGTAACTCTCGTCTATATAACCTTTGGTTAGCTTCCGCCCGAATTGTTCATTCTGACGAAGGTCAAGCTTTTCACTCCACCTTAGACCTACAGTTTAACGTGGAATCCGAACCACGCCCCATCAGCAGCACAGCGTCTTAACCACTAGGCCACCTAGGGTACCCATTTATCTACCAACCACTTTCTTTTATTGTGTGGAAGGATGAACAGCTGGGTTTTGCTGTGCGCCGGCTGCCATCGGGTCTCGAACCCGGGGCGGATGGATTTGTAGTCAGCGACGCTAACCACTACACCACCGAGGCGCATTTATTAAGGTCATTTATTTTATTCAAGTATTGAACTGTAACGAGTATTATCATTCAGGGGGACTAGAAACTGGCACAGCGCTCAGGCCAACTAATGCGACCCATTGATCTAATTCCTTCATTATTATTATTATTACCAGTATCATCGGAAGTCGAACTCCCGACCTCAGTCGGGAAAAGGTGTTACCTCTAAGCTGCAGACGCTGGTTATATTGAGTGTTATAGTTCCGTTCATACTCACAAGAGAAAATGGTGGATCCCCTAAGATTTTAGGAATTACAGGACGGTCGTACCGATACCCATCGTTACGACTTATCGGGGAAAAAAGTTCGCCAAAGAAAAAAATCTATTTGAAAATATTAGCTGGTTGGAAAGTTATATACCACAACTTCGCTTTTTACTAATGAATAACAAATACACTAGCTTTACTATGGACGTCCCTTTTCACACACACCCACATACACAAATATTCCTTCCACACTCCAAATGATGCCCAATAATGGTGCGAATAAATAGAATGTGCATTATAAATGTTTAATGTATTGCTTCTACATAATTAAAATTTAAATATGCTTTAGCCTTCAGAATACCTAAATATATGCTTGCACATTTTCTTTTTATCAATAAACAAAACTAAGACCCTTCGCACGCAATGTTCACGTTAAACTCCTCCCCTATTTTGAATTAGGGATAGTATTAACTTTAGTTGTAAGACTACCCTCAGTTAGTTCAGCACTTGATTAATGTCGAAATTATAATGTCTGCTTATCGTCCTGAAGCTGTAATGGTAATAGTTTATCACATGATACTCAACTATTTTTCAGTGCAGTTTGTCTATCAGCTTGGAGTTCGTACCTGTAGTTCGGAGTTTCTGGCTTCCCACTCTCCCCTCAGATACCGACTAGCAGCTACACTGCACAGACGCACTAAAAAATTTTTTTTTTCTGTATTATAGGCTCTAATTTAATTCTAAATATCGCCATTACTAAACTAGTACCTGGGTCCATGAGCAACCACGTAATGGCAAAATCATTGAAAATATTTGTGCAGACCTCCAGGATCGATCCAATCGTGCAGCTCTTCCAAAAAGGACTCTGTTGAGATGGGAAAAGAAACTGTTCACAACAGGAACTGTAAAAGATAAACCAAGAACTGGCAGGCCACCTAACTGCAGTGATAAATGGGTCTAAAAGAAAAATTAAAATCAGTTAATATTTTACTGGGGTGACAAGACATTGTGGACACCTCATACACTAATACAGTACAGTAGTATCAAATATTAAAAATTTAATATAAATGAGAAGTATTGCATTTTTTTCCGAAATTCTTTCTGCATAATTTAGTCCAGAATAAATTGTGCCGTAATTATCCAGACTATAGTACGCCATTTGAGAAGCCCTGCTTTATCATTTAAGTTTCACATTTTGTGTAATTGTCATCACTGAAAGGGGCGGAGCTAACCTTTCCTTCATTTCTCACATTATCTCGTTTCAGCTTATACAAACACTGCGCTTCATAAATATTAATAAGCCAAGAGGGTTTTTGTGAATCCACCAAAGAAAGGTCGAGGCAAGTTATATATATATATATATATACATATATATATATATATGAAAATTATTTCACGAAGGTAACACGTGAAAAATATTTATGATGAATAAAACCACGAAGGAAAGGAAACACAAAATGGTGCTCAAGCGCTTTCGTCTAATGACATCCTCAGGAACACTGAAGTACATAAAAAGGTTAAGCCTATATATAGGTTACAGAAAGAAAAAAAGAAAAAATAAATAACATACATACACACACACACACATACATATATATATATATATACATACATATCTATATATACAAATACATACACACATACATACATACATATATATACAATAAACAGAGAAGTAAAAATAATAAAAAATTATAAAAAATTAAAAATTAAAACCTTAAAAGATTACCAGTGAGGCGTACAGATTTTGTAATTAAGGTTTTAATTTTTAATTTTTTATAATTTTTTATTATTTTTACTTCTCTGTTTATTGTATATATATGTATGTATGTATGTGTGTATGTATTTGTATATATAGATATGTATGTATATATATATATATATATGTATGTGTGTGTGTGTGTATGTATGTTATTTATTTTTTCTTTTTTTCTTTCTGTAACCTATATATAGGCTTAACCTTTTTATGTACTTCAGTGTTCCTGAGGATGTCATTAGACGAAAGCGCTTGAGCACCATTTTGTGTTTCCTTTCCTTCGTGGTTTTATTCATCATATATATATATATATATACATATATATATATATATACAGGGTGTACATAAAGTCAGGATCTATTTTTGTGAAGCACTTGGAAATTATATGGAATTCAATCATAAAATGATAAAGTGGTAACATTTATTAAATAATTAAGAGTAGGATTCGACGTGACGCCCATCAGTATCCCTGCACAGCTCAAATCGTTCCGCAGCATTTCTAAACACATTCTGGAGCATTTGCGGGGTTATGTTATCTGCAGCAGTTCGTATACGTGTACGTAAGTTTTCAAGACTCGTAATCTTCGTCTGATAGACGTGCGACTCGATAAAGCCCCATGCAAAGAAATCTAAAGGGGTTAAATCTGGTCATCTCGCTTAACAAGGTCTGTTGCTTCCGCGTCCGATCCAGCGATTTGGAAAACGTCCATTTAGATAATCCTGAACAATTTTGGCATAGTGACAAGGAGCACCATCATGTTGATTCTAAGGGGATAGGATTCGTGTCATAACATGACGTAATCAGAACCTATAAATAGATCCACAAATTGTTTAAACTTCATTCTCTTCATTGGGATTGCATTGAGTGACGTGTATTATTTACTGGTCAAGATGTATCGAAGAAGGAAGTTTGTTCCTCGAAAAAGGAAGTACGCTCCTCGAAGGAAACCTAAATGGCGTTCAAAGGAGAAGATAGTTACAGCTTCAATGAAATTTGTTTATTTATCTAAAAATACTTTTGATGTTAATGCAGATGGGTTTTATACCTTGTGTTTGGATCTTTTAACTAATGAGTCTAAATCTACCATTTTAAAATTTAATTATTATCAAGTAACAGGTGTATCATTTCATAGTATTCCAGAACTTAATATGTCTGGATATGTGATTAATTATGAAGATTCAATAGGTCGTAAGAAGGGTGGTAGGGAAAGGTTAGAGGGACCTAATGTAGGGATATCCCCATCTCCATATTTAATTGTTCCACATTGTGTTTTGTTTGAACCTAATCTTGACTCCTCTCATAGTGCAGAGCAAGTAATGAATCATCCAAGAACAAAGTGGTTCTCACCTTTTAAAGAGTTTAGATTGTATCGTAGATTGAAACAGGTGTGTGAGTTAGGTGATGCCGTAACTGCCCAATTCCCTAATACTTTAATTAAAATATCTACAAATGATTTAGCTAAACCATTAGGTCGTATATATGTTGGTAAATATACCCCTGAAGGATCTAATAAAAATGAATATGCATCTACATATGTTAATCGTATTGTATTTTATGTTAAGCTTTACGGTATGAAACAATAAAGAAATAAAAAAAAAAAAAAAAAAAATTTGGATTACCCTGTAGTTGGTGTATGATCACCCTGTTACACAGAGCTGTCCTTAGTATTACCTAGGACAGCTTTTGTGGTGTATTTAAAGGGCAAATTAAACTGACGTCATGAATACGTCATACATTTCTAATCTATCTGTACATCCGGTTTACGTTTTTATCTCATTTGACACTCGTTTCGTTGTTTTCATTCAGACCATTTAGCCATTAATTAGACCATTTAGCCATTAATTAGACCATTTAGCCATTAATCTTTTGGCAGCCTCGCAGAGTTAGAGCCTCGCAGAGTTAGAGAGATACCGGCAGAACTGTATCAAGTTACAAAAGGTTATTTGAGGTTCTGTAGTGCCCAATCAATATTTTATAGCAAAATAGTATTCATGTTTGTAGAGTACGTAAGTTTTCAAGACTCGTAATCTTCGTCTGATAGACGTGCGACTCGATAAAGCCCCATGCAAAGAAATCTAAAGGGGTTAAATCTGGTCATCTCGCTTAACAAGGTCTGTTGCTTCCGCGTCCGATCCCAGCGATTTGGAAAACGTCCATTTAGATAATCCTGAACAATTTTGGCATAGTGACAAGGAGCACCATCCTGTTGATAGACGACGGTACTAACAATCCTATCCCCGTCATCTATCAACATGATTACTGGTCAGATATGCTATCCACTACACCAAGGACTTCGATCAATCAGAAGTCGTAATTCTCCTACATACGAGCAGAAACCAATGCCCTGAGGGGGCACCTTCGCATGCCGTACATATATACATTTTAACTGCAAACAACACACAGTATAATTAATGTAAAGAAAGACGCTTGTGTAGAAGAGCGTTCCGCACAAGATGTAGGAGACTTACGACTTCTGACTGATCGAGGTCCTTGGTGTAGTGGATAGCATATCTGACCGGTAATCGGATGATCCCGGGTTCGATTCCCGGGAGATACCTCATTTTTTATTTGTTTGTTCTCCCTCCTCATCTTGTGCGGAACGCTCTTCTACACAAGCGTCGTTCTTTACATTAATTATACTGTGTGTTATTTGCAGTTAAAATGTGTATATATATATATATATATATATATATATATTATATATATATAAATTGACGATTGGTTAGGTTAAGTCGTAGTATTTTTGTTACTTTTAACGTTTTATTTGATTAGGTATACGCGGACAAAGTTGGGAAACGCAAACTACGGATTACTGGAAGATCAGGGCCTCCAGCCTTCTTTAGTTAGCTTTATAAGGATAACTAACGAAAATATAACGACCTAACCTGGGGCAAGGACAAAAACTCACTGGACAAAAACTCGCCGGACAAAAACTCGCCGGACCAAAACTCGCCACTTAAATGCAAAAGGGGACAAAAACTCACCAGACAAATGTTTTTGCGAAATACACACGCTCTAGTCTAGATCTTAAGATCTTAATATCTTAAGATCTCAAGATTTTAGACTCATTGTAGATAATTACTTTTCATATTTCAAATTGTTCTGTTTTTAACCAACCAATATTAATTTTTCACCAACCTACCAAACTTTCGTTATAAATTAATGCCCAGTTAAGTCAATTGAATGCCCGGTTAGGTCAATTGAATGCCCGGTTAGGTCAACTGTACGCCCTTGACGATTGGTTAGGTTAAGTCATGATATTTTCATTAAAAACACATTAATTATTTGAAGTGATCTAACATGTTTGTTTTTCATTTCTCCAAAAAAAGAGTTATTTTTGAAATCAGTGACCAAAACTACATTAGTATACCGATTTGGTTAAAAACAGAACAATTTAAAAGATGAAGAGTAATTATTTACAATGAGTCTAAAATCTTAAGATCTACTGTAGACTAGAGTGTATATATCTCGCAAAAACATTTGTCTGCTGAGTTTTTGTCCTCTTTGCATTTATGTGGTGAGTTTTTGTCGTGAGTTTTTGTCCCGTGAGTTTTTGTCCGTGAGTTTTTGTCCGGTGAGTTTTTGTCCGGTGAGTTTTTGTCCTGGATTCACCTAACCTAATCATTCGTCAAGGGCGTACAGTTGATCTAACAATTGGTTAGGTTAGGTAGTGATGTTGTCGAATTAGCCTGAAAGACTAACTAAAGAAGGCTGGGGGCCCTGATCTTCAGGTGATTCCAAACTACACTAGGATAATGTAGGAGAATGTAAACTACACGAGGATAATGTAGGGGAACGTAAACTACACTAGGCACCACAGGGGAACGTAAACTACACTTGCTCCAGTATTTCTTGTGCAAATTGATATTAACAGAGATATAAGCAATTTTTGGATCGATTAAAATCGATTGAAATAGTATGGTGGTAATTATTCGTTTTACCCCTGCGGGTCGATTTTGATATGAGAATAGGTTTTTATGGTGTATTTTGGTGTGTTTTATTCAAATCTGACCTTCATTTTTTGTGCAAATGAATTATTGAATGCCCGGTTAGGTCAACTGTACGCCCTTGATGATTGGCTAGGTTGTCGTGATATTTTCGTTAGTTTTAATACCATACAAGATTCAAATTTAAATTCTACATAAGAAAAACCGGATCTTGTGGGTTGTATTATATGAAAAAATGAAGTAAATGATCCAAAAATTCTAGGATATACCTTTACCTTTTTTACATTTAAGGAAGATATTGTTAATATAAAACTTGTGCTAAATTTTTTACAAACATTGAAACTCTGTCTGTCTGTCATTCATGTAAAAAGAACTTTCAATATTGGAATGGTCGAGAGAGAACTATTTGGATCTTAAAACATAATTTTAACTTCTGCATTTCATAAAAGTATTATAATGTCAGATTTGGGGGCTTTCTTGTGTGCGTGTGTGTGTGTGTTGTGTGTGTGTGTGTGTCGTTTTGGCTCATCCGTGACAGTTCTCTAGTTGACTCTATATGAACAACTGTTACAAATTTCGGATTAATGGAAGAAAGCCACCCCCAAAAGTTTCTAGTAAACAATGCCACCCCACAAAATCACTAAAGTACAAGACCTAACCTAAATAAAAATCCTAACCTAACCTAACCTAACCGAAACACAAGTACAAGACCTAACCTAAATAACCTACCTACCTAAATAACTTACAGATCAATGAAAGAAAGTCACCCCCGACCCGTTTGGGGGTGGCTTTATTTCATTGATCCCAAATTTCTAACCTTTCAAACACACTCATTCATAACTTAACCCTACAGAAAATTTTGTCGATAAAGGGTTAATACACACACACATATATAACCTTTGGTTTGATTTCGCCCGAATTGTTTATTCTGACGAAGGTCAAGCTTTTCTCTCCACCTTAGACCTACAGTTTAACGTGGAATCCGAACCACGACCCACCAGCAGCCAAGCGTCTAGGCCACCCAGGGTATCCATTTATCTACCAACCACTTTCTTCGTGTGGAAGGATGAACAGCTGGGTTTTGCTGCGCGCTGCCTGCCGTCACCGAGTCTCGATCCCGCGGCTGATGGATTCGTAGTCAGCGACGCTAACCACTACACCACCGTTTTGTGTATATATAGATATATATATGCAAAACATCAATTAATACAAAATCTTACACGTATGCTAGATGTTATTCTTTGTTTTTATAATATTCAGCAATTATTTTATTGTCTTTATAATTACTTCTAATTCTAATTATAATTATAATTACTTTCAATATTGTTAATTACTTTATAATTACTTCTGGTTTTGCATTAAAGTAAAAAGCCGTCCAAAAAATAAATTAAACCTTGTAGGTCTCGATTTAATTAAAAGAAATTTTCTTTCATATATTTCAAATATATGTTTTATGCGGTTTTACGACATATAAAAAGTAAGTTATTATTGTCATTATTATTATTATTATTATTATTATTAATTAAAACTATATATTTATTTTCTATATAAACGGATTTTCTATTAGATACGGTGAAAAAAAAAATCTGCAAATAAAACAATGAGCAAAATCGTACTGGATACACACAGTATATATATATATATATATATATATATAACTGCAAACACGCAGTATAATTAACGTAAAGAACGACGCTTGTATAGGAGATATTCCGCGCAAGACGAGAGAGAGAGAACGAAACAAATGAAAAAATGAGGTAACCAACCGGGAATCGAACCCGGGATCTTCCGATTGCCGGTCAGATGCGATAACCATTACACCATGGGCCTCACTCTTCCAAATGCCGTAATTCTTCTACATACTCGCAGAAACCAATGCCCCAATGGGGCACCTCCCGCATGCTGTAACATTATATACATTTAACTGCAAACACGCAGTATAATTAACGTAAAGAACGACGCTTGTATAGGAGATATTCCGCGCAAGACGAGAGAGAGAGAACGATGGTTATCGCATCTGACCGGCAATCGGAAGATCCCGGGTTCGATTGCCCGGTGGTTACCTCATTTTTTAATTTGTTTCGTTCTCTCTCTCTCTCGTCTTGCGCGGAATATCTCCTATACAAGCGTCGTTCTTTACGTTAATTATACTGCGTGTTTGCAGTTAAATGTATATAATGTTACGGCATGCGGGAGGTGCCCCCTTGGGGCATTGGTTTCTGCGAGTATCTAATCTAGAGGAATTACGGCATTTGGAAGAGTGAGGCCCATGGTGTAATGGTTATCGCATCTGACCGGCAATCGGAAGATCCCGGGTTCGATTCCCGGGTGGTTACCTCATTTTTTCATTTGTTTCGTTCTCTCTCTCTCGTCTTGCGCGGAATATCTCCTATACAAGCGTCGTTCTTTACTTAATTATACTGCGTGTTTGCAGTTAAATGTATATAATGTTACGGCATGCGGGAGGTGCCCCCTTGGGGCATTGGTTTCTGCGAGTATGTAGAAGAATTACGGCATTTGGAAGAGTGAGGCCCATGGTGTAATGGTTATCGCATCTGACCGGCAATCGGAAGACCCCGGGTTCGATTCCCGGGTGGTTACCTCATTTTTTCATTTGTTTCGTTCTCTCTCTCTCGTCTTGCGCGGAATATCTCCTATACAAGCGTCGTTCTTTACGTTAATATATATATACCGGGTGGCCCAAAAAAAATGGCACCAATTTTGAGAAGTGATATCTCAATAACCACTGCAGCTAGGGACTTAAAAAAACAACCAAATGAAAGATAATTCTTTTCTCTTTAAATACGTATTCTAGGGCTTCATGGTTATAAGCCGATATAATGCCAAAATTGGCTTCCAAACAAAATATACAAAAAAAAAAGTTTGCGCATTTATATTTATTCCTTGATCCTAATTTTAAATGAAATTTTTCTATCCAGACCCCTCAAGATGGGATTGAGAGAATCTGATAAGAACATTATACAAGCACTACGTGAAGAAAAAGGATATTCATTAAACAGAATCCTTTACGAATTTCCAAATAGAAATTGGAAAAAAAGAACTGTGGCAAATTTTTTACAAAAACTTAAAGAAACCGGCAGCAGTCAACGGCGTCCGGAAGTGGTCGACCAAAAAGTATTAGAACGCCAGAAAACATTGAAAAAGTAAATGAAATGGTTTTAAGTCAAGAGGAACAACCGGGAACAAGTAAAAGTGAACGTGAAGTTGCGAAAGAAACCGGGATTTCACGTTCATCAGTACAGCGAATAATTCGAAAAGATCTTGGGTTGAAAACATTTAAGAGGGTGGAAGGTTACTGCTTTTATCGGAGCCTGTGAAAGAAAGACGTTTCCATCGATGTAAAAATCTATTGCGAAGATTTCGGTCAAATGAGTCTGTGAAAAAAATTTGGTTTTCTGATGAGAAACGATTTACGGTCGAAACACCACGAAATACCCAAAATGATCGGGTTCGTGCAGCAGCAGTGGCGACAAAAACTCATGTTGACCCAAAACGACTTTTGCGTGAAAAAAAACACTTTCAGATTCGATAATGGTTTCCCTTGCAGCGTCATCTGAGAACAAAACATCCATCATTTTATTCAGCGAGGCGTTTAAAATTAACTCAATTTACTACTGTAATGACATTTTGTCTCCAATGTTGTCAGAGATCAAAGGAGACGAGCACTGATTTTGTGTTCATGCAAGATGGAGCCCCATCTCATACAGCCAAGGAAACAATAACATTTCTCAATAATAATTGTCCTGGTTTATCGAACCAAATAATTGGCCACCATGCAACCAGATCTAAACCCATTGACTACTTCGTGTGGTCTGCCTTAGAGAGAGAAGTCTACCATGGTCAGAAAATCCGTGATGTGAACCATCTCGTGAACGAATTCAGGCTGCATGGGAAAATCTCTCACAAGTGACGATCTCGAAGGCAATTTCAAATGGAGGGCGAGATTACAGGCTGTGGTTGACCATAATGGAGGGCAGATTGAGCCATTTATTGAAAAATTAGGTTTAACTTAAAGGAATAAATATAAATGCGCAACTTTTTTTTGTATATATTTTTTGGAAGCCAATTTTGGGCATTATATGGGCTTTATAACCATCAAGCCATAGAATAAGTATTTAAAGAGAAAAGAATTATCTTTCATTTAGTTGTTTTTTTAAGTCCCTAGCTGCAATGGTTATTGAGATATCACTTCTCAAAATTGGTGCCATTTTTTGGGCCACCCTGTATATATATATATATATATATATATATATATATATACAGCGTGTCCCATAAGTCCGGCATAATAGGAAAAATAATTAAAAAGGCAAAACAAAAGCTTTTATTTACAGAACGTGCTCAATATGCCCACCATTGTTTTCAATACACAAATTCAGACGTGATGCCCAGTCAGCAAGCACACGGTGAATGATGTCAGGAGTAATGGTGTTACATGCCCAATAATGCGCTGCCGCAAATGTTCAACACTCCTAATTTCTCTGCGTATACCAGCGCTTTCAAGTGACCCCAGAGAAAAATCTAGTGGCGTGAGATCCGGGCTTCTAGCTGGCCATTCCACAGGCACTCTACGTCCTATCCAATGACCAGGGAATTGTTGGTACAGGTATTCCCTTACTTGGCTGCTGTAATGTGCAGGAACGCCGTCTTGCTGGAACCGTGTTGGGAAATTTACTTCTTCGTTCAAGACACTGGGAAATGCTTCTTCCTTGAGCATACGTAGGTAGGTGCCTTCAGTGACATGTTCATCGAAAAAGAGGGGGCCTATGATGCGATCCTTCCAAATGCCACACCATACCATCACCCGAGATGCACCTTGTTCCTTTGAAGAGGTATACCAGTGAGGGTTGTTTTGAGACGAGTAGTATGGGTGTTCTGTCGATTTACCTCACCATTTCCATAAAAAACAGCCTCGTCACTGAACAGAATGGTGGACGGGAAATTGGCATCCCGAGCATAAATTTTGGTTTGTAGAAATAGAAAAATATGAATTTCTTCTATGATGCCGGACTTATGGGACACCCGGTATATATATATATATATATATATATATATATATATATACCTAACCTGTAAGTATTGTTTCATGTTTCACAGATGACACAAAGATATGTAAGGAAATATTGAACGAAGGTGATATAAGAAAATTACAAAACGACATTGAAACCTTATTCCAGTGGGAAGAAAACAATATGACGTTCAACGAAGAAAAATTCCAATTTCTAAGATATGGTAATAACGAGGAGCTGCAAAATAAAAGATACAAAACTCTGCTAGACAAACAGATAACACCAAATCTACAAGTTAGGGATCTGGCAGTAATAATGTCGTCGGATACAGAATTCAGAGAGCACTATAACATCAAAATTACAACGGGTAGAAAAATAATGAGAATCATCTGGAGGAGCTTCCGCAACAGAAAAGCAAACACCATGCTCAAATTATGGAAGAGCCTAGTCCTACCAATAATTGAGTATTGCTCAGTACTCACAAGCCCATACAGAAAACGAGACATTGCGAAAATTGAAGCTATACAAAGGACTTTAGTAGTTTGACCGCAAAATGGGAGAGTGCAAATTGCAATGCAATGTTGATCAAATGTTGCAAAAAAACGTTGGCCCCTGGGGATGGTACCCATGTGGGGAGGGTATGCAAGCAAGGGGGAGGGTGTTCGTGTTTAGCCCAAGATGCATGAAGAGGGGAGAGGGGGTTGGTCCGGGAGAATGACCTTCCCCCAAAAGGGGTTCCCTAACCTAGGAAGGCAACCTAAAATATATATATACATATTTCCTTAGAATAACTATCGCACAACCCCCAAAATACATCCTTAGACTACCTCGCAATCCAGCACAGCACTACCTCGCAATCCAGTGCAGTACCACCACCAGCAATAGACCGACAAGGTCTCTATAAACGACCCAATTATTAGACAAGCGCTCCGTAAAGAGAAAAAGAAAAATTATTAAATTAAAAGCACACACACACACTTCATTTTTAAATGCTGATACACTATATATATATATATATGTAATCATATACAGGGTGGGCCGTAAGTTTCCATACATAGGAAAATTTAAACGTTTGTTTTCATGTTTCAGATACCCTAAGAATATGCGTTTGTAAGATCTTGTTTACTGATGAAGCAAATTTTTACGTCAATGGAGAGGTTAATCGGCAAAACATACGTTATTGGAGTAATGCTAACCCTAACTGGCTGAGTCCGACGAAGATGCAAGGTGCCGGTAAAGTGATGGTGTGGGCCGGGATATGGGGTGACAGAATTATTGGACCAATTTTTGTCAGTGGAAATCTTAATGCCGAAAGGTATCTTAACATGTTGCAAGAAGAGATTTTCCCATCCCTGCTAAACGAGGAAGGTAACTTCCCAGTTTACTTCCAGCAAGATGGAGCTCCACCTCATTATGGTCTTCACGTGCGTCGGTATTTGGATCAGCAGTTTCCGGATGCCTGGATTGGTCGGCGTGGTCCTGTGGAGTGGCCTCCCAGATCCCCAGATCTCACCCCCTTGATTTCTATCTTTGGGGGCACTTGAAGGCCATGGTGTATCAAGAAAAGATACGAGACATAAATCATCTAAAGGAACGTATCACCAACGCCATTACAAGCATAACGTCAACTGTGTTAATGCGTGTTCATCAACAGTGGGGAACACGTATTGAAATGTGTTTTCAAACAATGGCAACCATGTAGAGCATATTATATAAATAAAATGGTTGTCCATAAAAAAATGTTTATTTTTCCTATGTATGGAAACTTACGGCCCACCCTGTACTTTGAATAATAAAACACAACTACGTCATTTTTTTTATTTATTCGAGTTATTTAACACGGATTCATTTATTTACCATGCCTTTCATGAGAGAAATTTAAACAAATGAACATTTCCCTGCCGAGATGTTGAGTAGAAAAAATCATGGCTCTTTTTACGTAGCGTTCCTGCGCGTTCCGTTCGTGTGTTCGCGACTCCGTTAGATTAATTCTTCTATCCACAATCGTACATGGGAGCAACATTCCCATTCATCAGACTGATATTCTGTATATATATATATATATATTATATATATATGTGTGTATGTATATATGATGTATATAATATATATGTATGTATATATATATATATATATGTATATATATATATATATATATATATATATATATATATATAGTATGTGTGATATATAGATATATATGTATGTATATATATATATGTGTGTGTATATGTATATATATATATATATATATGTATGTATATATGTATATGTATATATATATATATGTATATAATGTTATAATGTTTCAGACCAACAAAGACCCTAGGATCCACTCATGGTTGGTCTACCTAACTGTGTTCGTAATTGTGTATTGTGCATGTCCTCCGTGGTGGCGGAGGGGACCTACAATTTTACGTGGGTTCCGAACCACAAAGCCTTAATTTTACTACCTTAAACTATACCCAATCTATCGACATATGCGTCTAATCGATTTTTAAATATGTTTATAGACGTGCTACTAATTATTTGTACCGGCAAACTATTCAGCTATTTACTATTCTTTGCGTAAAAAAAGTTTTTGGCAACTGCTGTCTCGAACCTTCTACTTGTCAACTTACACCCGTTATTTCTAGTCCTATTATATTGAGATATTTCGAAAAGCTATCTCTATCTACGTTATCAAACCCATTCATAATTTTGAAAACCTTGATTAGATCACCCCTTAGCCTCCTAGTCCTACGACTTCGACCTAAGCGACGGAATCATCTTAGTTGCTCGTCTTTAAACTCTTTCGATTTTGTCTATATCTTTTCGCATATGCGGATTCAAAATTGAATCGCGTACTCGAAAATGGTGTCTAACTAATGATTTCTAAAGAGGAACGAAAATATCGCGCGATTTTTACTCAAAATTCCGAGCTATAAAACCTAACACTTTGTTCGCTTTATTGACTGCTGCTGTACTTTGTTTCGATACTTTTAAATCACCATTAACTATAACTCCTAAATCTTTTTCCTGCTCTACGCTTGCTAACTCCTTCCGTGACATACTATACGCAAAATTACCGTTACGCGAACCTATATGTAAAATTTTGCACTTATCGACGTTAAATCTCATTTGCCATGTGAC